>BMAT01002918.1:26788-40963 GCA_019649035.1 Elysia marginata
AAATGTTTTTCATTATTATTATTATTATTATTATTATTATTATTATTTGTACAATAGAAAAAGTGCCCAAAATTTCTTTTGATTATGGAGCTTGCATATGCGTAAAATCCAGATTTAACATATACTTCGTCGTTGGAATAGCAATAACGACACGGAACGCTGTTGTAACGACGAAATGTAAATGAAATCTGGATTTTACATACAGATAGAGAGAAAGATAAAATATATGAAAATCAGCACAAGAGAAAGCACTCTATATGTTTGGAGCGTATTATAATTATATATATGTGACTACCTTGCACGAAACACCAATGTGTGGACCAAAGGACTAGGAAGCAAAGTTATCACATATGATTAATAGATAGATATTTAGGTAGGAAGGTGGACACATATTATAAATAGACAGAAAGATAGATAGGTAGGTAGGTGGGTAGATAGATAGATAAATAAAAAAATAATTAAATGCATCACATGAAACAGCATCAAGTCATATAAAATACTTTTTTTTGCTTTTAGTCCATTATTCAAGAGTAGCGTTCCCGGAATGAAACTCATCCTCTTAATCTCTATATTGCACATGTAGACTGCCTGAACAGGCTCTTGTTCTTGACTTTTTCTGTTAGACACTTTAATAGCTCTGACAACCAGAATCTTTCTCTTCATATTACTGTCTGAATCATGCGCTTTACAGTTTGCTTTAACCAAGCTGGTTTTGTGGCAGTTATAGATTTACTTTTATTGCTTTCCGCGTAGAAGAATCTGTGAACATAAACTTCTAATAGATAGATAGATAGATAGAAAGATAGACAGGAAGGTTTGTAGGTAGGTAGGTAGGTAGATAGAAAGGTAGGTCGTAAAATGACTCTTGAGATAAAACGGTTGACTCGTAAACAAAAAGAATAAGGAGGAAGACGTCGACGACGAAGGGAAGAGTAAGTGAATGTGTGTTAGGGGGGAGGGGCACCGTGGGCCTTAGAACTTTGTTTTTGCTATGGGCTGAACCCCAGTGGGTTGGGAATATTACACAAACTCTGCGCAATTCAATATTTATGACTTTTTTGATCGAATGGCATAAGAGCAAGACTTGCCTTCGTAAGTTTTATAAGGAAAATAGACGTAATATGGTGTGAAGTGTTCATGATTAGCCGCTTAAGTCGTCAGCTGTGAAAATGAATTACATTTTCCTATATTCTCAAATTATTCTTTAAATACAAGCAGAACGCATTTATTTTTCTGAATACATTAGAATGTTCAATTTTTAGTCTTCATCTCATTTCACACACATTCTACTTGGAAATAGCTTGTTGAACATGTTACTAAGACATTCCAGTTTCCGATTTCTTTAGTTAAATTCGTGTCATTATTTTAAAAAAAATGGAATCGAGATGTAACTGTGAAAAGAATTAATTAGTTTTTTTTAATGAGTATCACAAATACATGTGTGTGGGAAAGGAAGAGAGAGGAATAATTAAACAATCTACCATGTAGGAAATCTGAGTTAGAATATTCAGGAAGGCTTATTTTAAAGGTAAGATCAGCTCACCACAGATACAGGAAATTTGCCATCTTTCTTAAGACAGAATAGTGCGAAACAAGTTTGATCTCTTTTCTTTGCATGCGCCACATCCTAATCTTTTCTTTAATTTACTTCTGTGCATTTTCTAACACTTTGACTAACTTTAAAAACGAAGAGCTTTTATATAAAGGAAACATTATATATTGGGTTTCAATATGTAAATACGTGAAAAACGATAATTTCACTAAATGTAGTTGCTGCAATTGCGGGCTCTTTAGTAATAATAAATAATATATATAATTTATGTTGAAATAACATTACACGTACTTATTACATCGGATTTCCAAACAAATCTATTATTTCCACTAGCAACAAATACAAATCTAAGAGCGCAACATTTCACATTCACTCCAAATCCTTCCCCAGACAAAGGATTATGATGAAAGAATTACTTATTTTGGGAAGCAAAACCTTCGGGTCCCAACTAATTATTCCTTCTTTGGACAGTGACCCAGCGCAGCTAATGGGCATAAATATTATTGCTTGTTACCGTGAAACATAGGAAGAACTTGAATAAGTCATAACTAATTAACCTGCGTCGTATGATGGGCAGCGGGCATCTCAAGGAAATGAGTACTCACGTTTTCGTTAAATAATACTTCAAAGCTCGCATGCCGTTCTGTAATAATCATTGTCAGAACATTCTCTAGTGTGAAAACAAGCTACTAATATGATGTCATTCAGCATGATTATTCTTTATCTCCGCCTCAGAGTCAGACTTCTTCCAGTTCCTTGCTCTCAAAAAGCGTTTTATGAGAAACTGACACGCTTATAGTTTAGACGCCTAATAAATGAGTCAGCTAATATAATTATCTCACCCCCCCCCCTCCACAACCTTTACCTCACACTTATATTTTACTCAGAAAGGATTTTTTTCTGTATGATTATTACATATTGGTACGTTAGGCAATATTTTGGCTCATAATGTTTTTAAGTATAACTTTAAGGGTTTAAAGGTGCTGTAGGTCATTCTGGTACAATTACAATTTATCAATCGCATTTCAGTACTTTTTTACCTTCAAATTAACAAAGAACTTTATCAAAAGACTCTCGAACGAAAACCAGACTTACTGTGAAACATTTTAAACCTTTGTTTGACGATATACAGAATGCATAATGTAGAACACTTTAGAGATTCTACATAAGAAAGTTAAAATAATATGCTCCATCCCAAAAAATCGTTAGGACAAAAATACATTAAAAAATTGACAGTCTTACATTCTAAAAAAAGTCACACGAAAGTGAAAAAGTAAAAATCAGTTATAAATAAAATAATTGTGCAATGTAAACGTTAAAGACATACTTTGCCTAGATAAAACAATGTAGAGATTTAAAAAAAATTACAGTGAAGTAATATAGAAAAATTTATGATGTCATGTTTACAAAATGCCATAATAGTAAGTGTTTTTTTACTAATAACTTTCGTTGTTGGAATTATGTATTTGTCATTAATCAAACTTTAAAATACAAACAAAAAACAAAGATGTGTAGAAGCAAAATATAAGACACTCCCCAGTACATTCAGTTATGATCTGGATAATATGAAACAAAGGCAATATCTTTATATTTGCAGCAATTAATATTAAAATTGAAAAATCACGAAAAACCTAAATCAACCCGGCTAACAAGGAAAAAACATGGCGTTATCTACGGATAAAATAGCAGAAACAAGCAATGCAAGCGTTCTGAATGAAGCATCAACAAAAGGCTCCTCAGTGAACAACTCACCTCGGCGAGGAATAAGACAAACGCTGGTTAGTTATCTTAAAGAAGCTTCATCACAATTACATGTACACATTTTCCTATCAAACCTCTTTTTACACGAGAGTTCGTTACATCACACAGTTAACTAGAAGATAAAATAGCTGTGCACGATATTGCTTTATGCCAGGTTTTATCATGAGCATAGAATTATTATTTTTTCATAAGTCTCAATGCGGCCTTTTCCATTCAAACGTTTTTATAGTTTGGCACACTTTGATCGAGATTTTATTATTTTCTCCCTGACGCTTTATTGGGTTGTTGTTTTCTTAAGTAGGCCTACTATTCTGACATTCAGGAGTTGATATTATTCCTCATGCTAAGTGTATCCATAAGTCCATCTTTCTATTATTCACTACTCACTTTGTTAAAAAGATGAGCACTTATTTCATTTGCTGTGCATCGAAAAACCAACATGTATTGCTTTAATATGACAAGGAAATAGGCCCGAAAAAAGAGTGAGTGAGTGTGATCTTTCTTTTAATTACCATTTTTAGATTGTTTTATATTGACTTTACATTCGCAATTAATTTCGACTGCTCTTATTTCCTCTAAAGGCACCAAGTCTTGGTTGAAGACCAGAGGAAGGCGAGTTAGTCGGTGAGTTCTCGACTGGGAATCGAATTCCAAGTCTTCCATAATGGCAACTCAACGCCCTCTCACGTTTAGCCTGCGCAACTCACCTCTTTATCGATATGACCTCAGTTTATTCAGATTGATATTAATTCCCACGACCATGGAAGGACTGGGGCCCCATCGTAACTTTGTCTGCGTGAGCAGCTCACTAAATGGCTGCATAGAGTAGAATGCATTTTTCCCCTGATCGCAGTATGCTTTCTGAGCCATATGGCTGCTTTTTAACCTTTCTTTCTGGATAATTCAGTCAATGTATTATTTACTTAATTTACCAGTGTTATTCTCTATGGAACACTAGGTGTGTGGAAAAACTATGTCGCTTAAACAAAATGAACTATTTCATTTTAATCGAACAGTTTTAGCACTCTAAACATGTCTAGCCGATTTTGACGTAATTTCCCACCGGTATTCAGAAAACTTTCAATCTTGTTTATTTTTTGCCTGTTTTTTTTTGTTTTTGTTATTTTTTTGTTTTGTTTTGTTTTTACTATTTCCATCTTTTTTTATGCCTATGCGCTAGCGGGTGATATGTGTCTACAGGGGGGAGGGAGAGAAAGCGAGAGAGAGAGAGAGAGAGAGAGAGAGAGAGAAAGCGAGAGAGAGAGAGAGTGTGTGTGTGTGTTTTAAGCGGGAGATCATGACTGAGACGGCCAGACAGAGAAAAAGAGAGAAAAGGAAGAAGAATCTATACATGTACGCAGGCGGAAAAAGAAATGAGAGAACGGGGGGAAAGAGTGTTGTGCAAGAGTGAGAGAGAAAGAGTGAGACTGATAGCTGACAAAAAAAAGACAGATACATTGCTAGACACAAGAGGGAACTTTAATGCCATAGGAGTAATTAAGTCCCAAGATTTAGCAGCCATTTGCGAAACACACAGGATGTGAAAAGTTTGCGTCTCAACACCCCACCTTTGATTACAATAGCTTTCCAGAATTCAGCCTATGTCTTTAGACTTTAAAAAAGTAGTAAAAAGTGAATTGATAAGTTTTAATCTTCTTAGAGACAAACCTTCCCTTAACGAAAATCATCTTCTGTAGTTTGACAATACATTTTGTCAACTATTCGTATTTACTTCTCCTAAGGTTGTGGATAGAAGCGCTCCAAGCATCGAGGGCAGACTTCCATCTCCTAGATTTGGGTGTTACCGTGAACTTTTTAATCTGAAACAGTAAAACGATGGACTGGGGTGTACAACAAAAAGTCTTTGCAGAATAATTACCCTACTGTTACTTATTAATAACGATGCTAAATGAATGTCTGAAGAAACTCAGAGCCAGTTTTGAAAAAACATTTTGCAGTAATTTCAACTATCCATTTGACGTGTGCGTGCAGTCTTGCATTAACAGAGCCATTTCTTAACGGCTGAGCGTTTCTCTGTCCGGTTCAGTTTTCTTTTCACTTGTATAAATAATACTTTGCTGTAGAGTTTCTGTCCGGAGCACTGAACTGTCCAAGACTGCCCGAGACAGTACGGTTATGTCTGGGTCAGTTTGGTCTCTCCTGAGACACAAAACAATTTTTTTACAGAGTTCATAAAAAGTCCTAACCTAATGATTTATCTAAAAAGATTAATCTTTCCATATCAGCGTCTGTCTGCCTATTATCTTGACTGCGCCTGCCATTCGGGAAGGTAATATTACAACTCCTGTGGGGCTTCTTTTAGGAATTAGTATCTCGCTCATTTTATACTAGGGTTTTTACGATTACAAGTGTGCCCGTTCAGCTTTTTTACAGAGAAAGTTTTTTTTTTGTGAGTGAGCTGTAACGCAAGTTTGAGATTAAATCGATTACTTAAACAATTTTTGAGGAGTGAAGGAAGAAGATCATCCATATAATTTTAATTACTTTTCGCTCGGATACTTTTTCTCAGTGTAAGTAGGCCTCATTGGAAATTTTGAGGGCAAATATTATTGGTTGTGACGGATAAAAACAGAAAAACAGTTTTTAACGAAAAAATGAAAATAAAAGTTAACGCAATGTTCATAGAATACTACAGTGTAAGCCTACACGTTAGAAACTTCAAACTCTTTTACGAATGAAAAAAAAATGAAAAGACCAGTAATTTTACAGATTTTAACTTTATCTGCTTCCATATAAAATTACTTTAAAACCATATCCTTTTCATCAGGTGATGAAAAAAGAAAAAGCACTGAAATCAGAAAAGTCACGTCATAACTATCTTCAATAAGGACTTCGAGGTGACCTCGGGGAGAGGCAAAGGAAGGCGTCATTAGTTAAGCTTTGATGTTTCGGTATCTGTTGAAATTAATAGGTCTCTTCTTCTCAGGTAAAGATAACGCATGTAATTGTAAGCATCTTTTCAGATCCAATTCTTTAAATGATTCTTTCATGATGGGTGACCTGGGAAAAACTTAATAGTATTATGATAAATTAATTTACACTGTAACTATAATTAGGTATATCATCTGAAACTGCACGCACTTTGTTCACCCAGCGGCTGCAACAATACGTTTCAAGATACTACATTTATGAATTAAATTAAATTAAGGACATTTTAATCTCGCTAAGAACAGAAGGCGATAACAGTTTACAAAATAAAAAAAAACAAACAAACAAAAAAAAAAACCAACCAAAAATAGAGACCTTTAGCACACGCACCGTGTCTCACTACGCGTACGTGAAAATCGGGAAAGCAGATTGAGAAACTATAAAAATAATGAAATGACGCGAACGTCTGTGGGTGTATTTTTAGAAACTGGTTTCATTATTTTTATAGTTTCTCAATCTGCTCTCCCAATTTTCACGTACGCGTAGTGAGACACGGTGCGTGTGCTAAAGGTCTCTAATGTCTCGCGTCTATCGCGTATAGGGTGAAGGAGTCGGATGTCCCATTTTTTCACTTTAAAAAGTGTAGCAGTTTAGAATAAGATACCTTTCTAAGCTTCCAAACGCAAAAAAAAAAAATCATAAAAGTAGCAATATTATGTGAAATGATGTTCAAACTTTTGTTGACTCTAAATCTAGAGAAAAAGAAGAAACAGACATTTAAATGGTATTTTCTAAAAAACGGAGTTTCCTACTTCGAACTCATTTGCACTAAGCGCGAGACAAATTAGGGATACGGTAGGTACTGAAAGACTGCGTTATGGCAACAACTTTGAGACGCGAAGTTTCATATTTTCAATCAGATATGTAACCATGCAGCTTCTGTAAAAGTTTATTTTTAAAGTCATATTAAGGAAAAAAAACAAAGCCCCGGTTTTTTGAAGGAATATAAATAAAATATTGGTCGTGTTGTGATTAATAGAATGACAGTGTCTTCGTTTTCGTGACACTGTCACATGCACGTTAAAGAGGCTGGTGAGGAAGGAGCCTATGCTTTTAGCCAGATCTCGTATGATAAGAGAAATCTTACTGGAACTTAACAGGTTGGAGCGTTAAGAGTGCAAAATGCTGCCTGTCACAGCCAGCTGTTGTCCCCAGAGACGACACGGTAAACGAAGCATTGCAACCTGGCACGATTGACGTCAGCGGCAGCAGTCCTGGCCTTGTTTAGCCTGGTGTCAGATCGCTTTTACAGAGGCAAGCACCTCTGATTAGCAGATTGATTGAGAGCAGCCTCACCGGCCTTGAAACGTCCACAGGATTTCCTGTCATATTTGCAGGTTCATTTTAATCCTTGTACTCACCACCCGTGGTGAATCGGGAGCTCTTATCCCTTATTAATCAGTGTTTAAATGTCATCCACAAGTTCACAATTTGATTTCAAGCTCGAGTTAGGAACGCTAAAAAAAACAAAAACAAAAAGAAACAAAAACGAAAAACGTTTGAATCGCGCGGGGAGGTATTCTGTTCTTGTAGAAAAAAAACATACTAAACCCTTTAAAAACTATCAGTCTTTAGCTTTTTAAAAAAAAATGATAGGCTAATAAAAATTTTTTGCAAAGTTCTAAATTTCTAACATCTATTTTACCTACACACACACAAATTTCTTTGAGCCTACCAATAAGAAGAACTTATTTTATCTAAATGCATTTAGAGATCAAAGAGCAATCAAACGGATCTAAAACGAAATAAAAAGCCCAGTAAAATTAAACACCTATTACGACTGAGGAATCAAAATTAAGAGTGTATACGTTAGTCGTTTCTTTAAAAAAAACTGTACAAACAAAATTTCATATGGAGGAGAAAAATAAATAGTAAAAAGATAAGTAATTGGACCCTTAGACAAAAAGACACAAGAATGTTATTCTTTCGTGTGTAATGCCTACTCTTGTTTTGTTTGCAGCCGTGGATTATTAAGTGCTCAAGGCATAAATCTAGCGAGCCCCATTAAAAGCTCGCGTGTTGCGCGAGCTGCTTCTTTAAACGTGATTAGCGTTCGCAAAGACTAGAGAATGAGATGGGCCTCACTAATTAGGTGTTGACTGTTGGCTAATTCTCGTCGTGTTTGCCGCCAGGTTCGTTTCTGCGTAGACCAAGCATCACTTATTGATAGTTAGGTGATGTAAGTTGTGCGAGGAGACGGTGAGGGTCATTTACTTTTAGTAGACTGATCTCTGAAAGTCATAAGGAGAGCTCTTCAAGAAACGTGACTGCTTGCGTATTAGTGTGTGTTATGGTGACGTAATCACAGTTGCCTGTGCCTGAATAAGAGCATTTTGTAAGGTTCTTGTGTAGTGCCAAAATGTGACCATTCGAACAAAAGAGCGCAGGGTTGAATCTATGTTTGTTTAGCTCTCTTTCTTTATTAAATGTGACACTGTGCAATCTTACGGTGGTGTTGACCGGTGCTTTTATTGTCAAACATCACGTTGCGACATTTTGTATTAAGATAAAAACAATGGACCAGGCTCAAAGCCAAATAAATCAACATGGCATGTTGTGTGTGTTTTAGCTTCGAAGTCACCATCAGAGGCAATATCTTTAACCAATTATACTCTTTAACCACTGTTTCAATCTCAACAGCATACTGTATAAACGAGAGTTTAAAAAAATGAGAATTAGTTTATAATATGTCTAGATCTAAGTGCACCGAACCCTTATGAAAACGAAAGAGTGAATATTGAGAGGAATTATTAATCAAATCATCCAAACTGTGTAAAATAGCTTGCAAGATAAAGAATTCTTTAATGGAAATCATTGCTAAGTTTCCAGCCATCCGGTTTCGTATGAGAAAATTTGAATAGAACAGTTAATAGCTGCCATTGCCCAACAACCTGAAATCTCCCTTTCCTTTAGTTCTTGGGTGATACATTTTGAAAGCATCGTGAGGTTTTTATGAGTTCATTTTTTAGTATCGGACAAGATTGTAGAATATAGATCTAGACTGAAATTGGCATGGGATAAAATTTGTCTTAGGACAAAACGGCCCGAGACTTTCCCCTAAGATCTAATTTCGAAACCCGCCACTTTTGTTGACAGCAGGTAGGAGATGGCAGAGGTTAGGAGAAAAGTCCGAGGATTCTAGTCGGTTTCGATAGGTGAAGATAAGGACAGCACAGTGAACACAGTTGAAAGCGTTTTTGTCATTGTTTTTTTTTTTTTTTAAGTTTCCGCTGCGCAACCAATCTTCGGTCTTAAATAAACTTGTACATGAAGAAAAGATATACACAAGGAAAGAAAGAGAATGAATAGGGCCTACAATGTATGGGGACAAAAAGCAACTTTTAAGACAATCTAATCTGCTTCCAGACTCAGTCGAGTACACCAAGACTAGTTAAGAAAAAAAATTACAAAATTAATGTTCAAAAATTATTATATACCGTACTTAAAAAAACCAATAAAGTACCCGCGATTTCGTGGGTGTAAGTAAAGATAATAAAATTGATTTCAGTAATAAATCTATGGATGGGCTAACCTCAAATTAAAAATTCCCCTCTTATCTTTTTGTCCCAATAATGTGGGGTTGTCTTTTTCCACAGGCTCATCCTTCTGGTCGTCAAATATTCTGTTTTCGAGTTTCCTCTCAAAGTATTCCCTTTATTTTTTACATGATTTAAACCGTTTTATTCTCGTCTTAATGATAGTCCACAACTCTCTCTCCTCTCTCTCTATCTTCCTGTCTCTCACTTTCTTTCTCGCTCTGTCTTTACATCTCTGTTTGTACAGATACATGTCTTTCTGTTTCTTTCTCTCCCACATTCGCTTCTGGCTCTAGACAATTGAGTTTCTTCTGCAATATTAATCTTGATAACATACACCCAGATCTTGAGTCCACGGCAGGATTTTAGTTTATTCCGGTATGTAAATTTAAAGCAAATAAGTATAGATTAGTTCTACAACAATATTATCTAGAGCAGTTGAGGGGTGGATAGACTTGACTCACGGAGGAATGAGACATGACGTGAGAGCTCTCGTAGACGTCCGCAAAAATATCTTTCCGCAGTGGCTTTCTTCTGAGCCTTGTCTAGGCCATTTGTCAAATTCGAGTATATAGCAAAAAAAAAACACCGAAAAAAAACCCACAAAAAATGTAGCCATGATTTAGCCTAAAAAATTCGAGATTTTGTGACACATATCCCCGTAATGATGTATTACCCTACCTATCAACAAAAAATTAGGGGGTAGGGGGGGGTAGCCATTTTGTAAACCTGCAGTGCTTTGCAAAAAATGTCTCTGTTCTTTTGTCTTTAGCTGTAAACGGTTACAAGCGAAGAAGATGAGAAGAGCAGGTTGCAAATTTTATTTTTTTTTTATCTCCAAGAAAAAAAAACATTTATAAATGTTATCGCGTTAGTTGATCTTTCTACCTACCAATCATCTACATAATACATTTCAAAACTTTTCCATATATCACTTAAAACGAAACTCCCACGCCCCTCCCAACTCACAAAAAAACCAACAAAAACCCACCCAAAAACAGCGCCGTCAAATTTATGAGCTTAAGTCGTTTACACATCTCCTAAGATACCGCATAAAACAAGCCACCTCATAGAAATCATAAACGAATTAATTTGTGAATATCGTACCGTATTAATCTAATCTGAGGGTTTTTAGAGTATTCACAATCAATGTAACTCACAACGGATTTTACAGTAATGAGCGACCTTTTGGAAAACACAGAAGAAATGGGGTTTTCAAAATATTTTCACGCCCAATGGTCAGTATTCTGGCGGCCTTGGATAATTATGCAACAATAAACTTCTCCTCTTAGTTTGTACTTCGAATTCTTTAATGAAGGAGCTTTACTATCAAGCCTTTTTTCTTGTCTCCTTTTCCGTGCCTTTTGCTTTTACACCAGAGAAACTAACAAGGACATCGCTTTAAACGTCTCTACGCCAAAGTCCTCTCGAGATATCGAAGTTCAGAGTCATGTCCTTCTGTTTTCGTTAAAGTCTTACTCATAATGCTGCGGAAAATAGCAGCAGTAATAGAGGGCGAGAAAAATCAATACTATAAAAAATTGCTTGGTTATTATTGTGCCGCGGAGGTTCTCCCTGTGGAAATAGAATAAGAGATTTTATGCAATCATTTTGCTTTTGGAGTGTTTTTATTATTCGGCACCTTCCAACTTGAGTGTTATTACTGTTTCGTGTTCCTTTAGTCACTAAAAAGATGTTCACAGAAAAAGTTTAACTGCAAATAGTAGTGTAAATAAACTGAAATGTGGCATCGGTTGATTCTGCTGTGTGTAAAAATTTTTTTTATCAGAAATCGTTTAACTTACAAAGAAATAAAATCTTAAACTTAGTTTGTAAATAATTAGACGAGGTAAGAATGAATACTCTGAAATAAAAAGGTAGATTAAACGGGCATATAATTGTAGCTAAATTTGGCCTTTGCGAGATAATCCTTATACTCCCACTATGAAAAATAAACGACATCTGTTTTGGAATAGTTTTCTTAGATTTCACTGTTGTTTTGTTCTTAAAATACGTTCGAAAAAAGAGCTTTTCATGTGAAAAAACTTATTATTAGTTTTAGTTTTATGAGTGTCCAGGAAAGCCCCAAACATTGGCCCCATGGAGGGTTTTGGGCTCAGCACTTCTTGTACTTCTTCTACCGTTTGTGTGCATTTTGCTTTTCGTTTGAAGTCGTATGTATACCAGTTTTACATCAACATAAGTTAATTTGCGTGAAATCTTTTTACTTTGATTGAGTCTACTTAAAAAAAATAACATATTTGGATTTTCCTAGACGGGCACACATAAATTATGTCTAATTCAATCACCAAATCTACCAAGAAAAGAGGAATTAGAAAAATATTTGAAATCGTTGAATACCATTGCCTCTCATAGAATTTTATTAAAAATGTTTAGACCATGGTTTCCAATATTTTTGCTTTAATACGCTTTAATCAATGTACATCCCTGGCGTTCGAATCACGACAATGACTTATGCAGAAAGAACGTGACATGAATCAGACTTAACCACCCTTTTTGAAATCTTTGGTAATTGCCTATAAGTGCACGAATCACATTTAGTTTGAAAAGAAAATTTTGTTTTTGTCGACAAAAACAAAATGCTAAGCTGCAAGATTGTATGTGACATATATTTTAAGACTGAAACTCAATGACAAAGCACTGTAAACATGACAGTTTAATTCTAAGTTGTGAGACAAAAATACTTCTAATTGTTCTTTATTACAAAAGAGCATAGTTAAATCGCTTAAATTGTTGCCAATAAACTACTCGTGCTCAGGCAATATTTCACGAAATTCGAGAAAGAAATCGTTAAAGTAAATGTCACCAGGCAAAAACTAAATGGTTTGCCTTTAAAAGAGTTGAGACAGGATTGGTTCAGATGGATTTTATTCTGGATCAATAAACACCATCTTAGGCACCGCTTTATACAGCTTCAAGTGGTTTAATGATTCAAAATTGCAGAGACATTTATTTGTAGAAGACTGATTTTTCTTGTTCATTGATTTGTCCTTATACATTTCGCCTTTTCGTGCCAGAATTCTTTATTTATAACTAGTACGTCCCTTTATCATCAAATCGTGACGAAGCGAGCTCAGAGCCCAAGAAGGTTCTAGAGAACAAGGAACTCGTAAGACTTGATACGAAGCTTGTTCTCACACGATCAATGTTTCGCCTTTTGTCTATTCCTGTAACAGCGCTGGCACGAACAAAAATTTCCTATTGATTTCATAAGCATATATCCCTGAAAGATATGCCTGAAAAGGTTTTAGGCCTATTCGTTTATGATTGTTGATTTTTTAAAATCCAACAATAAAGCAACACGTTTTTTTATTCTTTGACAGGCAGTCGTTTCGTGACAAAGCTTGAAATTAACTGGTTTTGACAACAAATAATTTTTTTCTCTATTTATTCGACAACAAAGTGCCGTTATTGTTTTCTAAGGTTGTTTTAATTTGGGTTTCAGAGCAGTTTATCCTCAAGAAATTGAGCATTTTGCATTTGTCTCCGTTAGTGTGTTCTGTTTGGTGCCGTTATGCTTACAATCCTGGTTGATTTTATTCTCATATCATCGAGCCCTTAAAATGGTGAAATGGTGAATGACTACCCCCACCCCCCTTTCCACCTCTCCACTCGTAATGCTTCTTTGTTATTGATTTCTCCTCTTTCTTTAAGTCCCAGATTGGAATCAACATTAGCGATCATAGTTCTACAGGTATTTCTGGCATCAAATTATAATCAGTTCTTTTACATCTCTACTTTTTGCTATTTTCCTTCACTACGTTGCCGAAAGAGTTTGTTCTTGCCCTCCTATTACTCACCCAGCTCTATCCCCTCAATTTTCCATTATTTTCCACTAAATTTTTCTACTCTTAGTATGACAAATCATTGATCTCAACATGCCTGCACTTCTTTACACAACTTAAAGCCATGATGCTCAAGTCTCATCATACTGTAGATGATTTCTAGTTCGACAATTTGATTTCTATCTCTGAATTTGCAACTGAAGTGTTCAATAGATTGCCACAGACATTACATAGCACCTGGAAAAGATGAAAAGATGATTAACAAAACTGAATGATAAATAAATATAATTCATCTTAGAAATACTAGTCATGAGAAATATTGCCTATAGTTGAGCCATTTGATTCTTTATAGTGAAAAGAGCCGAAAATTTGAGTTCTCCATTTGCGAAATGCTTGAAGAGAAACGAAGACTTAAGACCTTTCAAGCACCTGGAAAGGTTACCTGTGCCATAATTCCAGTAGTCAAAAATGCTTTCCATTCCCAACAGTTTTCCTCATGCCTAAACATGAAAATACCATTAGTTGCGAGAAGTCCCATCCACTCTTAACACCTCTGGCCTGACTATTTTTC
>BMAT01002918.1:45717-59861 GCA_019649035.1 Elysia marginata
CACGCACGCGTAGTGAGACACGGTGCGTGTGCTAAAGGTCTCTATTTATAGGTGTAGACAGGAAAAATAGTCTGACACGCATTTTTAGCTAGGAGTACTTTCTCTCTAAGGCTTGAATGAATTTGAATACTTAAGAATAATGAGTTTGGATTCGAGTTTATAAATGAGATTATAAATCTTTGCCATCTAGTTGATGAAAAAGTAGGCCTATTTGTTCTGAGATGGAATAAAATTCATTTTTACTTAATTAACATTGCACTTACGTTGTGTGCACGTATTACGTTGTGTTTGTTTGGGTGTTTGGAGGTGAAATATTATCTAAACGTACTCTATTTGCGATGGGGTTTGTTTTTTTTACAAATTTAAGACACATAAGGTTCCTAAACTACTCAACTTTTAGACTTCACATTTTTCATAAGGCATCAGATAGATGTTAAAATCACACACCGTTAACTAGAAATCCAGACTCTGTTTAGTTTTTTTTCTTTGAAATTTTATTGTTTTAATATACCCTTCATCGGCCTGCAAATGCCATAGTCAAACTTTTTAAAGCCATCGTCTCCATCTAGACACATTCAAACAGGGTTAAAAAGAGTGCGTAGCCAAATGCTAAACAGAAACGGACAGGCAGAGAAAGGAACTTCTAACTCTACCCTAATCTTGAATGATACAAGAATTACTTTAAAAAAACTAAATCAAAGTCATTCCAGTTAATTTATCGAATTATAAGGTTTGAAAAGACTACTCCAGTTTCTAGATCTAGATCGAGATCGAAAATTCAAATCCACAGTGCTAGATCTAGCTAGATCTAGAATTCGGAGTCTAATCTAAATCTGGGCTTAAATTCTCCTTTAATTTTAGAATCTAGATTTAGATTTAGACTTTACTAGGAGAGATAAGTGCGAAAGTTTAGTTAACTTAGATCTATAAATTCCTGAGGGAAAGACTACACACAGCCTCTCTTTTTGCTTACATACTATTAGATCTAGATCTACCGTTCTATCAGTGTGACAGTTTAGTTAACTCAGTAGGGGGCCTAGACCTATTAAAAAAACCTTTATTCCATTGGGTTGGATTTACAACATTCAATGAATGTAGCACCCTGAAGAACTGGACAAAGGGACAACATTATTTTATACCTGATATCCACACTCACCAGGGATGTAGACTACATAGCAGTTTTTTCAATCAGTCTGGTGAGTAGGCTTACATTGAAATTAATATTTAGATTCTTCTAAATCTGATTCATTAATAGAAAAATTATTTTACTTCAGGTGATTTTGGGATGTAGGTGTACGGGGATAGTCTCTCAGAAGCCATTAAAAGGAAGAAGTAGTGTGTGTGGAGATACCCTTTTAGGCGCTGTTTAGGGTGGAAAATGTTTTGAGAAAGTCTTTCTGGCGCTCTCTAGAGGATGAAGGTGTAGGCCTACATGGAAAGTCTCTCAGAGACCGTTTAGAGGAATAATTATATGTGGTGATATTCTTTTCACGCTGTTTAGAGGGGTAAAAGATGTTGAGAAAGTCTTTCAGGCGATCTTTAGAGTATGTAGTTGTACGGGGAAAGTCTCTCAGATGCTTTTGGGAGGACGAATAATGTCTGGAGATAGAGTTTTAAATGCTGTTTACAGAAAAAATGTGCTGAGAAAGTCTTTCAGGGGCTCTCTAAAAAATGTAGATGTACATAGTAAGTCTGTCAGACGCTATTGAGAGAAAGAAATATCATTTGAGATACCCTTTTAGACGCTGTTTAGGGTGGAAAATGTTTTGGAAAGGTCTTTCAGGGGCTCTCTTGAGGATGTAGATGTATGCGGAAGTCTCCCGGACGCTATTTAGAGTAGGAAAATATTTTGAGGGTCTTTCAAGAGGATGTAAATGAATGGGGAAAGCCTTCCTGAGACTATTGAGAGGAAAGATTATCAGATTTGTGGCTATCTTTTAAATTCAGGTACACACATTTTTAGTAGGGTATATTTCTACACATAGGCCTGAACGTCACCTTCGTTCATCGAACGTGTAACCAGCTTGTAATAAATATTCAGAAAAAATTCCGAGTGGCATCCTTTATCAAATGAACAGGGTTAATTTAACCGTTAAAAATGACGCATATGAACCAAAGGAATCGCACACAAAAACTGGAAGTTAGGAATGTCCATAATTGTTACGCTAAGTTGTTGGTCTTCCACCTATTAGAGCAGGAAGAACTAGTTATGACAACTTCAAATCCTGTATCACCTTAGTATTCTTTCTATTTTCATGTTTTCTGTCCGTTTATATGTTACTCTCACATATGGTTTTCCTTTTCATAAAATTTTGCCTACTCTCCGTTGCTTCTTGCTTTTAAATATAAACCAAGGGCCAGAGTAAACATGCAAGACTCCAGTTTTAAAACAACAAAAATATCACCACAGAATCTGTTTGGTCACCTAATACACTGACTATGTTAGGGTGTAACTGCCATCCAGAAGCAACAGAGCTTTCAAAAGGAGATGAAGAAATCAATGGTGCACAAACAGATCAAGTTTCAACCTGCCAGTACACATTGTTGAAAAACTTCACAAAAAGGGGGAAGTACGTTTTCAAGCTTCACTGACTGCTGATTTTCGGGGTTTCTAGAGTGCAGCACTGTTCGTTTCATTCAGCTTAAAGTTTAGAAGAAAAGCTCTAAATATAGCAGGCTAAAAATCAATCCACATAGTCAGTTTGAAAAGAGATTTGATGAGGGTGGGATTACGAAACTTTTGAACTGATCAAATTACTTACCTATAGAGCCGATAGAACATGTATTGAGCTGGAAATACTTAATGCACCTTCAATCGTAATGGAATTCTTTGTCCACTAAATAGTTGGCTTTAAAACGAGGGAAATACTTATTGTTTTAACCATTTTCTACTATTTTCTCAAGACTTTTTCTAATACTGGGTGAAGGGAAGGGGATTCACATGAATAGCTTTTTCAAATACTCCCCTCAACCAACCCACGTATACCCAAACAGTTTTGTTGTTAATACTATAACCTTCTAAACACCACAAGACGTCGTAATAAAAGTTTTCATTGTATCGCTGCTTCTGAACTGCAAAGCATTACACAGATTTTACTATTTAACAAGGCTTTAAAACAAGAGATTGCTGACAGTTGACTATGTATCGTACTCAAGTGAGACATCCTCACTACTCAGTGCATGACATTGCGTTCGAAATCGAGTAGGAGAACTAAACCTGTGGATAGACGATAGTGATTTTCAACACAAGAAAAACTTAAACCTCCAGACAAGAAAAGATTACTATATGATAAGAAATAAAAGTAAAATTGGGCTGTTAAACTCCACTTAATACGAATGTAACATTAATGACACAACCCGAAACATAAATAGAAAGAGAGATTCATGAAATGTATCATGAACTCGGTTTGGATCACTTTTGAGACTTGGCTTAGACTTAAGCAAAAATATAGATGCGAATAAAAAAAGACTTTCGAGGTGTTAGTTCAAAAGGGCCTAATAAGTTAAATGGACAAAAGAGAACAAAGGAAGCTATAATTTGTTGGAAGTCGAGAATCCTCAGCATTACCGATTTTAAAAATCAAAGCATACTTCTTTGGTAAGAAAATACATCACCATCCATTTTTAATATGGATAACTAGAAGAAGAATTTTGAGGGAAACAGAGATAGGGGTAAACAATTTGAAATTTGAGATAGTATCAAAATTTGTTTTTAAAGAATTGAAATTGGAGGTACAGACGCATAACAGGCAGGTCAATTTGATCCGAAAGGATGACGACACCTCGTCAAGGGACGGCGAATCATCCAGCAGTGAGAACTCGTTGAAGCTCCGTATTTTTCTTTTTTAATATTCATTGGATGGAACTAAGTTTTAAAAGGTAATTTTAAACACATCTCAATGTCTTATAAAAGGTTGAACAACATTTATCTCATCTGAGAAATATTCATTTAATGGAACGGAAGAGCTCAAACTACAATTATTCTGGGAAAATATTGTATCCAAAATGCAACCTATGCCAAAACATGAGGCTATAACTATAAGACCTCAGTGAAAATGCCCAGTACCAAATTTAATTTTTTACATAAAGCATTAGCAGTTAATGAACCATTTTCCATAAAATCAATTTTCTTTCAAAGGAAATTTATTCTGTTTCCTTTTAAAACCATTTTTAAAGAAGTAACAAACATCGCGGCTAGAAAAAAAGGTGTCTAAAGAATCATTGTGGTTTAAAGTTTTACGCTTAAATGTTACATACTTTATTTTTTTTAATAATTTGCTACAGCTGAAATTGTTTATAAATTCACGCTCGAAACAGCAGCGCCATCTGTCAAAAATATTGATCTAACAATGCTTTTCCTGACGATGAATTGTTTTGAGAAATTTAAACAATTCTTGCAAACAGTTAAATTTTCAGAAAAGCAGCTGCCAAATCAGTTGTAAAGCGACCTAACTTTGTCTGTAGGTTCGAATTGAAACAAATGCTAGCAGTTCTGCATTTAAGTTTTTAACCGCAAAAATTTATGATGGTCTAGCTTTTATGGAGAATTTTATCAACCCGTCTGTCAGTTAATATATCAGTCGTTATCAGCAAACAGTTTTTGAAAACTGAAAAATTGATTTATTTTCTGCCACGTTGCAATCTATTTTTTTTTACTTTTTGCTTCTTTCTCTTACCCGATGTCTTCATCGAGAGCTCTATCATGAGGCTAGTTCATTTTTAAGAATCAGATAAATAAAGCAAGAAGTTGTCACGAGGCATTAATCTAGAAATGGCTGGGAGCGATAAGACTGCTCACTGGGGTTGAGGAGTTACGGTTAAATCAACAAGCCATCGGAAATCCACAACTTGATGACGTAGGGAAGTAAACAGGTCTGAAGACTCGACTCCTTCCCCTCACCCTTTTTCTTTCTCTCTCCTCTTGCTAGTCAAAATGATCTATGTCGTGATCTTTTTGTGTCGGCAAAATAAAATCAGCATCAATAAAATCTTGCTGAAGTCTAAATGGTTATGTTCAACAAGTAAAGATTTACGTCTAGAATTTCTGATGAAATGAACAAATATTAATCTTAATTTGATTACAAATATCATTTTAGGCTTTGAACTTTTAAAATGTTTGAGTTTTCAAATCACACCAACCTGTTCTTGGGGTTTCAAAATTTGCCTGCGCCTTTTACTCATTATGTAAAATAAATGTTTTTATGTCTTATAATAGGGTAACTTTGTTTTGACAGATGCAGTTCTATTTTTTAGTTCTTTGTACTTGTCATGGTTTTTTATCGTTTAGAAGGTTGAAATTAACTGGAGATAATTTTTTTAAGCTTAAACTTTATCAACACTGAACTCTGTTATTATGTAATTTTGTTGACGCACGAGGCGCCTTAAAAAACTATCTTTGTATCAAGCTGCGTACTAGAGAATATATGAAATAATCTGAATCTGCGTTCTCTTGGTTTGGCTACTTCCCTAGAAACAATGAAGAGTTCATTTCGTTAGGTCTAAATGAGACTAGAATCAGCTAGTGCCTAGTAAAAAGGAATTGTATTTTGGTTTAACATTTATCAACGATAGGTTTGAATTAGTGAGAAAAGGGATTCTTTTATTTTTAAGAATTTCTTGCTTTTTAGAAGATTATTTCATTTGCACTGTCAGTTTTTTTAAAGGTTTATATGTTTCTATGCTATATGCAGTATTTTGTGTCCAGAATCAACTGACACCGTCATAAAAAATAGACATACAACAGGAAGGGACAAAACAGAAACAGAGTAAAAACGGAACTCCGTCACTTCCTGGCATCTACCACCTTGTCAAGCAGAGGTCCAGGGAAACAGACTACTAAGCTACCTGACATAGCTTTTAATGTTCGATCTTTCATTGTCCTGTGTCTGTTCGCGATTCGTCGTTATCTTGCGACGTCAATGGATTTTACTTGACATAATTGTGGATAACAAATCCGACTTTGATCACCCGAAACCTTGGCGAATGGGCAACCAGCAAAGGGACGTTATGTGCCACATGCAAAGCTCAACATAAAAAAAAACTAAAAACCTCATACAACTTCTTCAGAACTCTGTTTAACTCTCAGAAGGCCAACCATTTTGGAAAATTCGGTAGAAACTCCATGACTTTTTCGCATTTTTTTAAAATTCATTTTGTTTAAAGATGAGCAATTTTCTCTCAGTTAAAAACCAAAGATTACTATAAAAGCGTAAAAATATACAGAGAAAAGAGCTTTTAAACAAATGTATTGCTATCAGAAAAATGTTTTCGATTTTCCTATGGTTGGCCTTCTGAGGGTTAAATGTCCTATGCATGTTACAAAGACAGGTAATCTAGAGATTTTTTCTCAAATACTGCTATAGTAAAACCATTATTTCTTGCTATGCTTACACAAGTATAAATTTGATGCCTTTATAATATTACAGAAAAAAGGTTAGATTTCTCTTCACAAAATATACCATTTGTGTCAAAGATAGTTTCATTCGTCCACAATTTTAAAGAAATCAATAAAACACAAGTCGTTTTAAGTGTATTTTATTCTAAACGCTAAAGGTGGTCCGCGTTTTGTAACGTAAAGAAACAAATATTTCTGTAACGAACTATAACTATAACTAATTATACAAGTCTTAACTTAAACTACTTTTGCAGACATCATTGAACTAAACGGTGAGGATAATGAAAAACATCGAAAAAAATCGAGCAAAAGCTCAGGGAGTGTTGGCAGTAAGTTATTACAAATAAAGGTAAAATAAAAAAAGAAAATTATTGGCCCAAGTAGCCATGCAACTGCAATGTTGGAATTTAAAGAACCATTCTAGAGTTCATTTCATCAAATGTGTAGAAGAAGTTAAATGGTTTGCGGGGGTGTTTAAGTTGAAAATTTTGATACCACAAATATCTAAAAGCCGTTTTACTAAAAGATATTGGAATATATTGTAAAACCATATTACTATTGAAGCAATGGCTGAAAAGAAAATATATTCAGCTTGAGCATGGTTGGTGATTTCTTCATATTCTTTGTAATATGAAAATTTACTTGTGTTTTCTGCATATTCTTAAGAAAAGTTCTCAATGACCCCTTACTCGGGTCTTCATCAAGATGTCTTATCAATTTTGGTACTGTTTTAAAAGAGGTTTTAACGAACTTCAAACATATCGCAAAATGTCTAAATTCAGCAAATGAACTCATATTGCGATTAAAGCTAAAAATAATTATTCTAACTTTATGTTTATGTTTTATGATATAAAACATAATATTTTTATGTAATAAATTTTACATAAGTTCAAGCTTTTTTAAACATAGGTGAGGCTGTGAATGAAAAGCAAAAACAGCAAAAAATACGTAGCTTAATTAGAAGTAATATCGTGAAAAAAAAATGGCAGTATTATTTTTTTAAATTAAGGAGGAATAATTGCGATCTACTTTTCTAGTCTTTACAGCTCAATGCATAAAGATCCCCTTATTGATCCCCAATAAGCTTTATTCAAGTACCTGTTCAATCTTCTCCATTAAAAATGAATTAAAAAAACACGACAAATGTGAAAGTAATTTAGTAATGGTTTGATTCCTAATCATCTGTAAACAAGAAAACTGTGTGACGATGGGTTCATCAACCCTACAGGCTATACAAAACTTGAAACTAAGTGCATGCAAGAATACAGAAAGCGGGAAAATACAAGTATTAAATAATATCTAAAATACTGCAGACCATATTGCTTGAATACACAAAAATCGAGTGTAACAACTGTATCATGTTCCATTTTTTACCAGAACGCAAGCTAAGTAATCTCAACGTATAATTGCATTTAATTTATGTTGATTTAATTTTGTTGTTATTTTTCACGCTTTTCTTTCTCACTTTCATTTCCCTCCTTTTACCACTCTCCGTTTCTCTCTTTATCTCTTTTACCCCCATATCTGTCTCTGTCTCTGTCTGTCTGTCTGTCTGTCTCTCCCTCTTTCTCTACGTCTCTCTCTCTCTCTTTTTCTTTATCTATCTCTTTTTCATTTACTCTGTTTCCAGCCCTCTTTTATATTCTAATATTCCTATATTTTACGAAGTGACATTACAGGTACTCTCAGTAAACTGTATCTACATTTTCCCCCTCTTTATATAAAATAATACGAGCATGTCTAAGTTTACACCCATTTCCTTTGCCTTTCTATTTTTCACTTCATTCTAACAGAAACAAAATGAAAAGAAATAAATCAGTAATAAAAAGATTTAAAAGATCAGGCAAAGTCATTTCTCAATGCCTAAAGAAAGAAAAATGATAATATTGTCAAATGTGTGAAGCGGTACGTTAAAACAATCGAAAATTTCTGGCAGTAAATCAATACATTCATTAAGTACCATAGTAAGAACACAACGTATTTAAAAGCGTTTGGATTTTCGTCATCGGGAAATGCCATCACATAGATCACAACCAGAGCCAAGGAAGAAAACTTCCATTGTTTTGAATAAAGCAAACACCTTCATTGTTATAGTTGTCGTCGCTGCAATATTTTTTAAATGCACAGGACTGTGTGTAATATAGACGCACAATACATTAAAGTTTCTTATCAACATAACATTTCAAAATGCAGAATAATGATAAGCACAATGAATAAAAATGCGCGTGAACACATTGTATGAACATACATGATGAAAATGGAATATTTCTTTGTAAAATGTGTCGTGTGGAAGTAAGATATTCAGTGAGAAATGGTGAATTAGGTAGCGAGCAAAAGAAGTACTAAATCCAATAAGTTGATAACTAATCACTTCAATTATTATATTCATTGTGATTATCTTTGAAAAAATGTACTTCCTATATGTATGCAAATCGCCAATTCATAAATGTTACACAAATACTACTTATGCAATATTTCTTTCCTCCCCCTGTTTCGAGTTTTAAATATGAAAAAGCATTATTTGTGTAAGATTTCATATTTTGGTAATCCCTGAGGTAAACATATAGTAATAAAATGTTTAAAATCAAAACATTCATGTTTTACTTAAAGACTTAAAAATTGATATTGTTAAAAATACAAATAATCTACAAACTTTATGAAATATTAATAATGTGTAAACTGTCATTTAAAACAGATTTGCACATGTATACAGGCACATAAAACTTTTTTTAAATGCTCACAAGAACATTTAACTTTTATGACTTAAGATTCTACAACCATAAAGCAGCACAAAACTTTATCTTGAAAACATGACATAGCCTAAAAATTAAATGCATTGAATAAAAAATGATGTTTCTAGTCTTGATGTCTTAGTGATTCATTCGTGTCTCAAGCAGCTGTATCTACGGCGGCTGGACTTTGGAAGGAACTTGGCAATAAACGTGCTAGCGCTGATATTGCTCTTGGAAATTCTTGTGGGGGAAGAACTAGGGATAGAGGTGGCTAAACTACCAACAGGTGGTGCCGATTGCGGAGAGGTCATGAAGCCGTTTGGTTGAGCCATGGTCTCCGGGTGGATCTTGACGGCCTGACCAGGGATGAAGGCCGCAGCAGATGATGTGCTCACGCTGGGAGATTTTGTTGAGAAAATCGCCTTGCCATTAGACTTGCCAACCTGCCTCCCGCCACTTGATGCGTTACTGGTACCGCCGCTGTTTTTATTGCTGGCTTCCCGTTTCCCCATTATAGATGATCGACATTTCCGACTGCTACTGCTTAGGCTGGATTTCGGAATGTTTTGAGTTTGGATGCTGTTGTCATGTTGGCAACAGTCTTGGTCCGCTGATTTTGAAGTTGAGGAGTAATGCGGCGTTGGTTTGGCTATATGAAGGTTTAACGCATCGTTGTGTGAATAAACAAATGCTTCCATGTCTGTTGCAGGTGGCGGTGGCGACACACGTTTCCACATATCATCAGCTATTGCCATATCTTGCATGGAGGAATATTCTCTAGATATTTCAGGTTGATCTGTAAAATTACCGACTGGCCTCTTGCTGGAGGAACCTGAAGTATTGGAGAGAGTAGAAGGGGATCTAGGAGACGTTGGCGGATATCCTCCAGAGTAAACCTGGCCATTTCCTAGCGACACCATGCCATTCAGTAAAGAATGAGAGTCTTGATTGGAGCTTGTGAACGACCGGATGACGATTGGGGTCAATGTCAGGGAACCGGCAGTTGCACAGCCCGGGGCTATAGGCGAACCAGATGAGTAGTAAGAAGATGGAGGTGATGATGATGATGATGGTGACGAAAGCATATGGCCGATGGCGCTTTTCTCTTGCAGACCTACCTGATGCTGTCTCTGCTGGTGCTGCAGTGGCTGAGCAAGGGAAGTGGCAGTTGCAGAGGCTGATGTGTGCTGAAGACGTAAGATCCGGTTCCTGCAGATGACGCACCTGAGAGGTAAGCAGCGCTGAGAGACCGCCACTTGGATTGTCTTGATGAGACACTTACGGCACACGACCTTGTGGCCACACGGGAATGTCTGCATGCAGGCCGGCGCCGCTAGACACACCACGCACTGGACTCAGAGAGAACACATACATTCCGCTTAATGACTTACTTCCAGGTTAGTTCCAGATACAGAAGTTTTATCAATATTTAGTGCATTTGTTTATTCGCTGATAACCCAATATAAAAGAAACGTCACTTTTAACAGACTCTAATTTAGCATTTAATGTTCCTATGGTTAAAATTTCTTTGATAATATAAAAACTTGTCTGCTTTCTTTTGCTGGAATAGGAATTTTAAAAAAGGTGAAAGATTCAATACCTCGGCAATTACATACAGTTCTATTTACTGAGTAAACTAAAATTGAAGGAATAGGGTCAACAGAAATGTAAGTATTCATAACAAAAGGCCAACTTAAACAGGTAAATGCGAGTATTGTTCCTCGTGCTGTTGCTACAGCGTCTTGGCCTAAAATAACAGTAATTAATTATTTTTTCCAAGAAAGTGTTAAGCTAACAAATTTAAAGGTCTATACAAATTTACTACAAAATTTGCTTTTGTTGAAAGTTTTCCTTTAAAGTTTAAACTTCATTATTACAGCTGCTATAAAATAGATTTAAAATCTCGTTAAAATGTTTTATTCCTCTATGCGATCGTGAACAATCTTTGAATCAAAGTTTAGTTTGCTTCTATGCTTAAAGAAAAAATATTGCAGTGATATCCAGGTTCATTATCTTTTGTCACTGGCTTATGATTGACTCAAACGCTTTCTTTAACTTTACTTTGTTCAACAACACATACAGCTATGCCAGAAGAAATTGAAAAGGTAAAAAAATACTGTCACTCGAAGAAAATAAGACACCGTTAGGCCTTACCTCTTCCTCCAAGTTCAGCTTTGTATGACTTTCCATCTCCGGCTCTCCCATTTTAGACAGTAGTTTATCCTAAAAGATAAAAAAAATCAAGTTTATAGAATTGACACTACTCAAACATTATTTATTTCTTAGTATACGCTTTGTAAACCTACAACTAAAAAGAAAATTACATCTAAACAAACTTAGTATTGAGAAAATCTATTTAGGAATACATTTCCTTGATAGAAGATCAAATTATATTGAAATATACATCAGTTCCAAGTCCGTCCTAACAAAAGGGAGTTTATTGCAATATTTTACAAAATGCAATTCAAATACAGGAAACCTTTAAAGGCCAAGTCTGGTGATTTGAATTTTTCTTAACTCGAAGTTTTTCAAGTGTGAGTTTATTTTTCCTCTTTGGCTTTGTTAGATTTGAACTTATAACTCGAAGTTAGTGAAGTTAATTTCTCTTAATTGAAGTTTACTGTGAATCGTGTAGTAGGTTTTTCTCCAGTTTGCTAGTAGTTTTGCTTTAAATCATATTAGGCTTATGACAATCACCTATATAGAAAACAGGTTGCCCTCCTAAAACTACACAGACATGTTTCCCTCATAGAATTGTTGTGTTTGTGCTTGTGTACAAAAATATGGATCACAAAGAGGGTGCTAATACCATACTAATAGAGAAGAAAATTTCTCTAAAAAACCATATAACTGATCCCTCATAAAATTGTATAATTCGAACCCACTTTGTTCGAATTTTTGTTCATTCCCTTGAAATTCGAATTAAGAAGTTTCCACTGTATGCAAATCCCTTGAGATTTGAGTGTTTAATCTAATTCAAACTTTTGTTTTACGAAGAAACAATCGCCATCGAAGCATAATCATGTATTGTTATTGTTCACACTTCTTCTTCAATTCTTTTTCCACACACAAAATAGATTCCGACATCCACCGCGGCTTGATTAACATAACTTCAGCCCAAAGTTAAGCACACAATCAAACTTCTTTAAATCTTTTTTTTATTAAATTAGTTACACTTTAATCCTTGCTTAAATAATAGTGCATTCTCTGTTCTCCATCTATTTTGTTCTTCATTTTGGTTTAAAAAATAAATAGAAAATTATCCTACTTTTTTCCCGGTTTTCAATTTTCTGTATATTGTTCTAGGATTTTTGTCTCAAGGCAAGTTACTGATCTATATCTATAAATGAGGAGCGCATGAATATAAAAAAGCTGCCGTAGAGTTCTCCTAGACCGCTTACGATAAAAGCGTTACATGTGTTTGAAATGCCATTAAAAAAGCTGTATATTTTCGTAAAAGGATCAAAGTTCAAAAATAAAACACGACAAAAAAAAAAAAAGATTATATCCATTGTTTTTATAAGGAACTATTTTCTTTTCCGCTTCTTTACTTCCGTCTCCTCGGAAAGTTGTTGTGAAGTGACGTCACGTCAAAATTAGTGAAAGGTTTGACTTCAAGAGGTAATTGTGATTATCGCCTATAAATTTGATTTTTTATGAAGTTTAATGTGTCAAAAAGTTTAATGTGTCAAAAATCCCTATGAATCCAGATTCGATAACACGAAGACAGGTAACAATCTGATCTAGATTCTAGATCTAGCACGAAGACAGGCAAGAAAATTCTGCGACCCACTCTACAGTGAACCAACTTTACTCTAGATCTAGATCTAGATATGTAGAACTATAAAATATGGAATCTAACGTATAAGATCTAGATCTAAATTAGATTCAACGACTTTTTACTGTATATGATCTAGAAAATATAGAATCTAACATTATCAAGAACTGGCAGCTCTGTTATTTGTTACTTTTGATACAAGTAGCTATTTTCAAAGTTCCCGTATTACAAGACTTTTATCACGTGACGTAGTGGCCGCTTCCCCGCGTTCTAGTAGTAAACACTACACAGCCATCGCCTTAACTTTTGTTTCTGTCGACTTTTCTTCAACAGATCTAATTAAAAAATCATTGGCTTCACTTTAATTAGGGCCCTACCTAAATAGGCCTACACCAAACAATATCCTCAACTCTCCGACAGAATGAGAGTCAGGCGCATCATTTCTTTGTTCATAATGTCTCCATAAATAACAGACCTTGATCTATGGTATGTTTTGATTTCAAGTTCTAAAATAAAAAGAAGTATTTTCAAAATCTACCAAACCTTATACACGAGTGCTAAAATCTTTATAATCATAACAACCCGTCTAAATTCTAGATCTATCTATTTAAACCAGATCTAGATCTATGTACACAGTTATCAACTCTGGAGTGACCTATTTACTACTTGGATTTCCCCTCAAACCGGACGTACTGCTTCTAGGCTTTGCCGATAGTGCTAAAAATAGTTTAAGCTAATAACTTGCCCAAGACGCACAGTTGAATCAAGCGTATTTCTATGTCGGGGAAATATTTAACCATAGCCTATGGGGATCGAAGGAATATGAATCTGAAGCGAAAAAAAACTTCAAAATATAAAATATCTATTGTCATTTGAGGCAAATTCTATATGACATTATTAAACTGGCTGCTGGCAAAAACGGCTGGTGCAGTGGCTAGGTCTACACTTTATAGTATGCAATTAGAAGTTTTTCTACGCTTTTTAGGCTTAGCTAAACTTATGCCCGAATTTTAAGTACCTCTTAATCATATTCTCAAGCGATTATAACAAGGTTCATAGAGCATCAAGACTAAAAACGAAGAAAATAATCAAGGAAAGAGGGTGGAATGCTCTCTCTTTTATATAGTTCACACAGGGATCAGTGAAGCAAGACCCTAAGTCATGTGAGTGCTTTTTTTTAGAGAAAACACCTAATTACTATTGAAAGCTTTCACTTCAAGAGGTAGGCCTATTTGTGGCT
>BMAT01002918.1:64952-75422 GCA_019649035.1 Elysia marginata
CTCTCTCTCTATCTATCTATCTATCTATCTCTCTCTCTGTCTGTCTCTCTCTCTTTCTCATTTCTCTCTCTCCCCCTCTCTCTCTCTCTGTTTGTGTATACCGCGCGCGCAGTGTTAAGTTCACAATCTTGGCTTGTTGAAACTACCCAGCGATTTAAATAATTCACTCTAATGCAATCGTCGGGAATGTGAATATTTTGCTGCGGATTCAAACCATGGAAAACCTTAGGATCTCAAAATAAACGTGACAGAAGGACAAAAAGTTAATAGACTTTACTGTCTAAATCTAAATAATGCAATAAGATAAACTAGCATATCTTTTCATGAACAACTCGTTCAGGAATGCTGTATTCATTTGAATAATGGCATAAGGAATGCTTTCGAAACATTTGCATTTTTAGCCTCTGGGCAGACATGTGTTATTATAAGCTCAATATGCAATGAGAACTTCATTACCGAGAGAAGCCGGTGACTCAAAGTGAGCTTGTAAAGACAGAAACATGACGTAAAGTGTTTAATGTTTGTCCAATATTCCTGTCTTCAATTATCTCTTGTTTAATATATTAACACTGAGTGGACGTGCAGTGAGAAATGAAATTCCGGTCTATCAGGCAACAGGAAATAAAAACATTGCAATAACTTGTTTTTGTTTCTTTCATTCAAAACCCCTAGAATTTCTTGTTTAAATTATTACTTGCCATGTAAACTTGCCCTAGAATGTGAATCAAATAGGTATAATTCATATTTGAATGTATTAAGCGATAACAGATATTTGTGTTGTTTTTGTGGGAGAAAAACAAGTAACAATAAAAGCAACACAAAAAGTAGAAAAAATGGTAGCAGCAACATCCGTAGTAGCAACAGTAGCAGTATAAGTAGAAGTAGTAGTAGTAGTAGTAGTAGTAGTAGTAGTAGTAGTAGTAGTAGTAGTAGTAGTAGTAGTAGTAGTAGTAGTAGTAGTAGTAGTAGTAGTAGTAGTAGTAGTAGTGGCAGCATAAGCATCAGCAGCAGCAGCAGTAGTAGTAGTAGTAGTAGTAGTAGTAGTAGTAGTAGTAGTAGTAGTAGTTGAAGTAGTAGTAGTAGTAGTAGTAGTAGTAGTAGTGGTGGTATTAGTAGCACTAGCAGTAGTAATAGTTACTCTAATAGTAGTAGAAGTAGTAGTAGTAGTAGCAGTAGTAGTAGTAGTAGTAGTAGTAGTAGTAGTAGTAGTAGTAGTAGTAGCAGTAGCAGTAATAGTAGAAGTACTAGTAGTAGAAGTAGTAGTAGTAGTAGTAGTAGTAGTAGTAGTAGTAGTAGTAGTAGCGGGAGGAGGAGAGGTAGGACTTAAGTTGTACAAATAGATGTAATTGCTGTAGTAGTTAGAGATGATGAGATATAAATAGTTTTGCAAAAGCCCATGGTGTCGTATCTACCAAATCCCATAATTCCATTCTATCTTAAAAAATTAAGTTTCAAGAACAGTGGCGTTGTCCAGAAAGATCAAAGATGACATTAAATAAATACAATACTTACAGTGAGAAATGCCTTTACTCAACATTTTAAAAGGGAACGAGCTTCACTGATCTGAACTATAGTAAACGATATTTAACAAACGTTATACAATATTTCTTCTGCTCGCTCTAAATTGAATTATAAACTATGAAAAAATTCAAACATATTTTTGACAACTCAATGCCTTCTTTTGCTCAGAGCCTGTCTATATATAGATTTGTATTTTTTTCATTAAATCAAAACAAATGTAAGTGAAGAGAAAGATTTAAAATAAAATGTTTTTGGTTTCAAATACTACACCCGCTCACTTTCATTATTCTCAAGTCGAAGCAGTTCGAGGAAGGGAGAGTTTATTCTCATTTTATTAAAGATACCGATGTCGAGTTCTCTAGTGTATGGAAATAAAATAATTATTCCTTTCGGAAGTTTCAGCCCGCTAAGCTTTCCTGAAAACACTCCATTTGAAGTACCGGTGGAGCAATAAGCGCGCTTCTAATTTCCGATACTGTCTCCCTCTCTTTTTCCCTCTCCCCTCTCTCCTTTAATTTCTTCTCTTTCTCCCTTTCCGTCTCTGTTGTTTAGTATATTCTCTCTCTCAGTCGGCCTCTCTCTTCTTTCCCGTGCATTTCTCTTTGCTTTTCATCTTCCGGTTACTTTAGGTGTATTTTTTTTCTAGTTGTGAAAATTTTTCTTTTCGATTTTTTTTTATTTCGTTTCCTATCTTTTGACCGTTTTTTCTTCCTGTTTCAAATCCTTTCTTCGGTTCTTTTTGGCACTTTATGTCTTTTTTTTTTTATTCATTTCTATTTGTCTGACCTTGTTGGCAGAATTTGTCCATTGACTCTCGTTACATACGTCTATTTCCATTTTCTGTCTGACACACTCTTTAATTCCCTATTTCGCGATTTTACTATTTATCTTTAGTTTTGTAACTTTTTCACTGAGCTTGTTGTAAGTTCCTATTGAAACATTTTGTCGGTAGCCATCTTTCACTTTCAGTGTCACAATTTGTCTGAGTTTTTTCTATCCTCTGTTTTGTCACTTTTTTTATCTTTAAGCACCATTGTTTTCATAAAAAAACAACCGCATACCTCTAGCTCATTCGTCTCTCATTCATTAAATCTCTCCAATTTCTTGCTTGATTTTTATATTGTCCTATCTCCTTCTTTATTCTGTATGAGATAGGACATTATTAAACTGAGACAACGAGTTATAAACACATATGATGAATCTCTCGACCCCTCTTTATCTTTAGATTTTTCAATTTGTTTATCCCACCAATCTAATTTTTGTCACCCGGCTTTTACGTATTAACTCAGCGCATCAGCTTTGAAGAAAGAATTTTCTCTAATCTGGGCCAGCGATTTTCTATTATAAAATCCCCATCACTCCACCCTGTCCCATCACGAGTTATCTATCTTGTATCTCTGAATTTTTTTTCTCGGAGGGCAGCTATTCTCCGTTTTCAGGAGTACCATCTTCCGGCGTGCAGAGTTTCCCACCAATAACCCTCTCGGGGATCACAAACCTAAGTCTCGCGGATGCCCTTCCACTAATTGTGTTTTTCAGTGTGTGCATCCACCATGATCTCAGCGTTTCTATGAGACCGAACTGTAACGCTACCGTCAGCCCTGAGAGATGTTTTTCTATTTTAACTCTTGAGTGGAAATAAGATGGATTAGTCAAGATCATATGTTTGACAAACATTATTTACATCGATTCTGACGAAAGTTAGCCCACGATGCATGCACACCTATGTTTAAAAGTACACGACTGGTCAAAATAAGAGGTGAAATAACTAAGTATGGACAAAAAACCTGCTTGTTGTAAAATTTCACATAATATCCTTCAAAACAAGACACTTTTAAAAATGACATTTATTTAATTTATATTATGTTGGTGAAAAACATGTGGAGTAACAAAGATAGAACTACCATGTCACTTTGTGTAACATTATATATCCAAAGATAGCCCAAAAGGATAGAAAAATGTTTTTTTTTAAAATATATTGACTATTCGTTATATTAGCGAAGTTTTTTTAATAGATTAGTACTTTTTAGTCTTTTCACAATGTAGGTAGTTGATGCAAAAATATCCGCCTCCGCTTAAAAGAGAAACTGAATGATTTGCGCTGAAAAAACTTCTTTTCTTAAATATTTTGCTCCGATCTTTACAAACAAATCAATTATTTCTTACAAAGACTGTAGGCTCTCTGAAGAATTATCAGACTCAGTTTTCTAGTCATAACTTCTCATAGTGTCTGACTAGGAGCTTAACAAAAACACAAATGTAATTAGGCCTGTCTATTCCTAAATCGTCTTTTCATTATTATAAAGCCTATTTTGTTTGGCTATGCTGGTGTTCTTTATTTTTAGAGGAATTTTAATGCAAGGGTCGGAACGGTAAGAGTTACGCGAAGACTCTCCAGTTAATTGTGCCTCATAGCCAAAACGAAATACTATTTAATGTCGTCGCACAGCATTTGTAAAAATTAAAAAACACATCATTTTGTTAGTTAAATATTGACCTATCAGATACACATGTAATTAAAACACCTTTACCGCTACCTTTTCATAATTACCTAAACGCCAGAACATAATTTGTTATACATATATAAAAAAGCAGCAACAACATAATTATAAGGCAGTGGTTTCAGAAAATATTTTCAATCGTTATTTCTGAACAATTCTCCGGGATGAGCTCACAGATTGACGACTCCTACTCATTAATTTTACCAGCCCGCATCCTAAATCCAGAAACCCCTCGCACTCACGTAGAGAATTAGAGAAACCAGCGGTCTCAGACAACTTAAAAAACAGCCCTCAATCCAAATACCGATTTTGTAATTGCCCAAAACACGTCCCTAGTACAATTCTGTACGGCAAACCGTCTTTCCTTTTTTTTCTGTAGCGATGAACTTTCAGAGCTGGCGTGTTTTTCGAACTGTTGATAATACTAAAATTATTTCGTGCTCTGTCTCAATTTCGTTGAGATTTTTTTTTCAAGTCATTCAATGCTAGTAAAAAAAAGTAAGAATTTTGTAGTGGTCTTCAGGAAATATCGAAATGAAAGCTCAAATCATTATTATGGGCTTTCTCAAGTAAAATATTGCGTGATTTATAGCTTCAAAGAGAGAAAGAGTTAGCAAAAGAGACGAAATTAATATATAAATAGATGAGATTCATTGAAAAGCAAAGAAGTGCTGATTTTAAGACTAAAAAAGAAAAAAGGAAAAAAAGATAGAAAGAAAGAGAGAGATATATAATAAAAAATGTAGCTTGACAATTTTGCGTTATTTTTTTTTTTTACCGTTTTTCATTTAAATACGCCGTATTCTATCTAATACAAGATAGTGGTTGTCTTTCATTTAAAACAAAAAAAATCAAAACTGGCTGGCTGGCTGTCCAGAGGCTGAGTAGCTTGGGTTTGAGGTTGAGTTAATGAACAAATTGTTTTTACCACACTCATGCGTCATTATTCTTATATATACATTTCAACTCTTTATCTTTCTGTTTTCATAGGCCCAAGCATATCTTGCCTCTTTGACAAGGACTTTCCAATGCTTCGGTCAAGGCTATATAGAACTTGACTCTATCTTGGGCAGCGAAGGACTCTCAAAGACTTTAAATTACTCTACTTGTAGAGAGCCAAATAAGATTTAGAGAAAATCCAAAGCTTGGTTTCCGAGAGTCCGTCTCCTGGCATCTTACTACTGGCACCACCTTTCTAACCCGACCTTGTACTCGGGCGAATATCGGTGACAAATGCGACACCAGAAGTGGCAACACTCAAAGCGATCAGGGACTGTCAAACAGTGAGTGACGCGATAGACCGATACTAGGCTAGAGACTGACGATCAGGGACCTGCTATTGATTGCGTCAACTCGATCAGAGCCGTAGAGAAGGAAATTCCCAACTCCTACAGACAGTATGGTTTATAAGCTCGAGGAGATGTAAGGCTTATAGGCAATAGCCCTTTATGCACTAAAACTTAACTATAAAGTATTTTTTATTTAAAATGTAATAGATGAGTATTAAACATTGTTGCGATGAATTTAAATTTTACGTTCTTAAGTAAAATATTTAAAGATTTAGTTTCTTGTATTTCTCCAGGGGCGATTGTCGGAGAGAAAAGTGTCTATTTTGCACTTTGAATCCAAATTCTTTTAGCAGCGAAAATAAAAGGACCGGTTAGTTAAGTCGGCCTTTGATCATCGTTTTCATAACAGTGCGGAATGTATTTTGATTGTCTCGATATAATGTGGCACACTTCTTAGACTTCCAATTTTCATACAAAGCCATATTCAGCATTGACATTCTATACAAAAAGACAAAGTGGGTAACGTGTTGTATTAATCTCTCTGAAGTTAACGAGACCTAAATTCCGATCAAATCAGAGCAATGCAAGCCACCAAAATTACCATACCTTACCCTTAACATTTTCAAGAGTATCGGAACGAGCTTTATCAAGAACTAAAAATTTGATTTTCGGTAAGCTTGTGAGGACCGTTGCAACCAAGAAGATTCTATATATACGAGAATTCTTCTTAAAACCCTAATCGAGATTTTTTTTAAAATCAAGATACCACCAGGTAGGGCCTACATAGTCGGCTTTACGAAAACGAAATGCACTAATTTTCAAGTTTCAAAGATAATCTTATGACACTATCATCAATCACTCCATGTTCCATGCTCCAGGCTCTATACTCCCAATAAGACAACAAACTTGGCATAACACTGATTATAACAAAGTCCACCCAATGCAGACAGCAATATATTGCTCCCTACACACCAAGGACGGAGCGGTTTAGCTCTAAGTCCCAAGATAAACAGAATAACAATTAGATCTAAGTCACTTGAGAGGGAAGCTTCGCAGTGCGTGCAGTTCGCATGAGGTTTTATCCTGTCCTTATTTTATATGAGATAAATCAATGTAATATTCAAGCGAAGTTTGGTCGGTTTGGTTTTTCCCTGGTCTGTTTTATATCAAAGACAAACGCAATAATTTATGAAGTTTCATCATCATAATGAATTTAGGCACCTCTCTAAAGATCTGCTTTAAGAGCCTAATGGATAAGCAAATAAGATGAAAATTTACTAGAAGCTCCCCAAATGCCTCTAGATTGAGCTAGTTTAAACAAAGTCTCTCGACCGATTTATGGACCTGATAAGTAGTAAATAATGATTAAATATATTTCGCAGCGAAGTTTCAGGTAGAGGTAGGTAAACAGTACCTTGATGTCTCTTACCTGGAACGTTTTTTTTTTAATTTTACAGACTGAGCCTGTGATCTGAGATCAATGGAGGACAATATGCCCACAAGACTTACGCTTCAGTAGCAGCTTTATATTGACCATCTTACGAAAGCCATCGGAGCGAAATACCTCTCGGACTCGCTAGAAGCAATTATGGGACGTGAACACGAAATGGCACGGACGCGTTTTTTCCTCACTCCTCACTAAAGTATTCATTTTGACTACATAGATATTTTGGAATGAAGAACAGCAATTCGTTTCGATTATTTCATTGTTTTCAGAACTTGATTTTTTATAGAGCCGGTGGCAGCTTAAGATTCATTGAGGACATTAATGTGTCGGCTATCAGCCATGTCCTCGAATCCTATTCGGTGCAGTCGGCGAATAAACTTGAGGTCTCATAGTTCTGGCTTATACATGCCTGGTGGAGTTTTGTATGTGCGAAGAGGCCTGAAACCGCCATATTAACTAAGCAATCAACTATAGCAAGTGACTTTTTTTACTTCATTCTCTCTTTAATCTTATTAAATATTGGAGGAAGAAAATCGCATTACAGAGCTACCTATACAAAGATTCCTAATTTGTTGAATCCACACTTCTACAAAAGTTTAACAAGAGGTTGATAAAATATGATTATGATGAGTTTTTTCGCCCATATGACAATATTTTTGCTCTAGCCAAACAAACTATTAAAAACATAATTAAAGATGCTACACAGTGTTTCAATAACATAAAGTCGTAACTGATTTCACAAGATTGAGAAAATATTTTTAAAATTATTCATAGGCATATGAAAAGTTCTAAACAATGCCACAGTAGGTGTACTCGACTCAGCCCCTGAAATATTAAAACATTGTGTAGCCTTTTCTATCATTAAAACCCCGCATACAAAAGTGTCGCTTTAATACTAAAATGAAACTGGTTTGTGGAGGTAACAAAACAATATATTATATGCAGTTAGATTGTTTTCTAATAACCATACTGCAGTGGTTTTAATCAAGTGCGATATCGATAAACGAAGTAAAAGAGAAATATTGATTCGATACTGCCCAATGTTTGCACTCCGCAACATAGTCACGAATAAAAAAGCGATAGATTCAAGAACAGCAATACAAAGAAATGTAGAGAAGAGAATAAGTTGAAAACGAAAATAAAAAAGGACGCAGCAAATGAAATAAAAGTTTTAAGTTGTCCTTAAGTTGCGTCAGAGACAGGCTTTGTTGTTTGTCTCTTCTAAGAGAGGGTAAAAACACCTGTCACAGCTGATAAACAATAACTAGCAAAACTGATTTTGACTCATTTACATGACATATATTTAAGGTTCAACGTGTCCTAAGCATTGACATGTTTTCCTTTCCGTTTCTCGATTAATGATCCGAATCTTTATCCGAGCCTTATCGGCTCGGGTTCAGCCAGATACAAAGACAAAGAAAGATATCCGTACATGACTCTATCTGCCCTACCCCGAGCGCTATTTTTTCACCGCCCAGGGCCTGGAGACTACAGATGGTCTCTGGAGACCTACAAGATTAGATCTATACTTGCCTCACACGTGATTGCTAAATGTTTGATGAGCTCGCGCCAAAACAATCAGATGCCGGTCCAAATAGTAGAGGGTATATACAGCGTCAAAGAGGTAAACCCTTCCCGCCTAGAAGTTCCAATGTGTTGTACGTCTCTTGAGTCGATCGGAGTCGTTTACGAGATTACGCCATCCTTATCAATGGAGGGTATTATCCCAACCTTATCTAGCTCATTATAGAATTCTGTCTTTCAATCGCCAACGTCATTAATTTAAAGTCTATCCCCGTCCCTTTCTCTTCCTCTTCTGTCTTTCTGTTACAATTATAGTCAACGGATGTGTGACAGAGGTGCGTTGCGCATACTGACATAACGTATTTATACAAGTAACTGCTCATCACAAACGAAGAACATCTCTAGTTCTATAGCTATCACTAGACGGCGTTTAAAATCACCCAAGAATTTTTTTTCACAATTAAATAAATTCATCAAAAGCTAAGACCTGTATATATGTTTTTATTTGTTGTTTTTGTTTTTGTTGTTTTTTCTTGTTTTTTTTTCTTGGAAATCCTTTCAAATAAAGTTAAACTTTGGGGAAAAAAACCTTATCACTTTCGCCTCTCCTCTCACCAGTCGCATTTCCCTTCTCCCAGTAGACTAAAACAGTGTTATGAGACAGACTCTTGAATCACCTACGGCTGCAGCAGCAGCTAGCCTGATCAGAATAATGCATAATGCAGATTGAAGGAGCAAGGCTTAAAGGTCAAAGAGGCTTATGCACAGCGGTGGCTTCAGCTTATTTTTGAAATGCAATAAAATTTGATCCTCTAGAAATAAACTTGAAATGCATTGAGGAAGTTCAAATCAGAGTCCTGTATTTTCCTGTTGTTTATTGCTTTTTTTTAAAAATCGGATTCGCTTTCTCGCATTGTTGAAAACAGAAGCATTAGTATTGTTTTATTTGTTATGTCTTTTAGAATGAGGAACCATATATTTTGTTCAATTTATGCACACTAATGTAATGTGTACCCTCTTGCAGTCAGACGTCACTCGATTCTACACTAGAGCTAACTTTTTAAAATTTGTATCAAAGTTAAACATGTAGTATTTTACTATTTCTCTTCCATGCCGTGTTATTTATTCCATTTGCTGTACTAATTTTTTAACTTCAAAAATATGTGCACAGAACAGACAGCCTTTTTGCGAAGTTGAAAAGAAAACCACGCCCCTTGTTTAGTGTTTACAAGCATGTGTTGGGGCTTTCTTTAGGGTACTTACACACATATATCGCTGTAAATTATTCGAATTCAACAAAACACAGTAAACGAAATACATCATTATAAGAGATACAGATCTGCAAAAGCTAGACAAAGATTAAAAACTTTTAAAAGATCATGTTGCTCCGAAAAATTTGATTTAGTACTTGTATTAAGAATTTCAAAACTTCATGTTCTATTTAAAAAACGAGAGAACCTTTTTAAACTTCCTTGAGAAGGACTATCGTAAATTTAGGAGGTTGCTAAGATTAAAAAACATTAAGCACTATGTCGCAAAACTACGAAAGCTGTTATTTAAAAATTTACCTCGCCAAAAAAGAAACTACAGCATCCATTTTAACACGAATTCAAAATGATGACGCAAAGTCTAGAAGTTAAAGTAACTCAAATCTTAATAACTGTTATATGCTGTAAAACTTGATTTTAGTTCTCCGTGACAAGAAATTCGTGTGCGAATATATTTCGGGACGTAAGCTCTTATTTGTTTATTTTGGACTTCCATCTCTGCAAATGTTTTCTTTTTGTATTTGTAAGCTGTACGATTCCCGGATTAAATCTCTTGGAGGACAAAACTTGTCATGAATCTATATCTTTATAAGCTAACACAGCAAACAACGTCTAGATTGCATCGTTACAAAATCTTACAAAGCCAAATTAATAAAGTCCCTTCTGTCACGTTTGTATAAAAATTCATCTTTGTCAATTCATGTATCTCCACCTTTTGTGTGAGAGTATCACTAGTTACGTCCTCTTTTCAATCTTGTTCTCTTTCAAGCTCATCGTTACCATACCCAAACATGAAAGCTTTTGGCATCTCTGTCTGTTCCAATCAGTAATTTTTTAGCTAACACATTTTTTTTCATCGATCAAGCTCTATCTACCCTCTTTCACTACTTTACCACTCACATTTCCAGCTTTTTTCACCC
>BMAT01002918.1:76081-88329 GCA_019649035.1 Elysia marginata
GAAGAAGAAGAAGAAGAAAGAAGAGGAAGAGAGAAGAGGAGATGAAGGAAAAAGTGACTGTGATAAAAACTAATGACACACAGCCATACAAACATATACAACTTATGAAGCAGAAATATAGATGTCCAGGAAAAAATATTAAAAAATATTTTGGTAAAAGATAAGTTTTTTCTTATTATATTCTAAAGTCTGATGTTTGCTCTTTGGCAAAAGCCATTTTCGTTAAAAGCAAAACAGGACATTCAAGTGAGCTGCAATCGATATATCATCTATCACCGAGCTCTCAGAGAAAAATCTTTTCTGAGGTCATTGCCAAGAGTTTTTTAGTTAGAGAAAATTGATTTCGAGTCCCCAACCTCAAATAAAATCTTCTTTGCTTCTGTGCTTAAAAAAGAAAAAAAAATGTTGTTCTCTCTGTAGGCTTTCCATTCAATGTAATGGAATCTATAAATGCTAAGGGCAACGATTCTTACTAAAACGACTGGGCAAAACAAATGATTGAAAGACTTTAAAGGTATGAAATTAGCAGTGGAGAGAAGCAGGCTTTTTAGTGGAAATCGCCCGAAATATCTGCCTTTAGTATGATTCGAACCTTCGACTTATAAATGCATCGGCACCCACCACCATGCTACTTAGAGAAACATAGCTCATACCATGTCGCCACTACGCTCCTTAAAAAGGAGTTTCATGGCGAAGGTCCTTGCTTCGCCTCTCTAAGAGACTCGCCTTCTTGAACGGGAAGATCCAAATCCGCCAAAGGCAACCATTTTAAATCCCGAAGCACACCAACACTTAGCCATAAACAACAAACACAGAGAACAAACGATGGCATTTAAGGTATGCCTCATATGAATTATAGATCTAGAGATCATGATAAATAGTGGTGGCAGCCACTCCGCAATCAAATGATTGTAGAACTTTAAAGGTATGAAATTAGCAGTGGAGAGAAGTAGGCTTTTAGTGGAAATGCTTGAAATGTCTGCCTTTAGTATGATTCGAACCTTCGACTTATAGATGCTTCGGCACCCACCGCCTTGCCAAAACAAACTCACCTCTGCGCAACATCTAGCGAGCTCACTTTTGAATTTCCTAAATTTCTGTACCGTTACTTATTGCTCTGATGATTACGAAAGCGCTGTTGTCACTTATATTGATGGGTATCCCTACTTATAACTTAAGATAATACAAGAAAAGCCCTCAAAAACTAAAACATCAAAGTGAATGTAGAGAAAACTGAGTATACTGCTGTGAAGAGACGGACTAATGGAACAGATCAAAGAAAGTTGGATCACACTTGACAGCAAAGAAGATATTGAACTCAGAAGAGGCATCAAGCTCAATAAATTGACCATCATCTAGAAAAGGGTTGAGAAAACAAAACAGAGCACCAGACTCACTTTAGATTAGTTTTGTGGTCAAATCTATCTTATTGTATAATTGTGGTACATGGGCTCTAACGAAAGCAGAAGAAGACAGACTAGACTCACCCCACAAATAAACACCTTTAAAAGGGTTCTCAGAATTCACTACCGAACGAAAATAACATTTGCCTCGCTATATTAAAAGTGTGAAGATGTTCCACTCTCCCAACAAATTCTAGGATCAAGGCGGATACTATTAACACACATATTAAAGCAAAATTCATCCACCCCTGCAAATAGAGCAAAGTCCTATTACTTCAGCAAAAATATTAAATGAACTAGAGGCAGACCGCTAACAGCACTATCGACAACATCAAACAACTACTTGAAGAAATTTCAGCATGAAAACACCAAAATAACTTCACACAGAGACTTGGATAATCTGCGTAAAATGACAAACAACAGACAGGGTGTTGGTATCTCATCTCCACAAGGACGACAACCGAAGCTGCGATGTCGGACGACTGATCTAGCGAAGGGCATTGGATCAGGTAGGTCATCCCTGCTTATCAAGCAAAGAAACTTTGACAAAAGACACTGTCACATTTGGTTTGCTTAGTTCTTGTTAGAGAAGAGGCCAACACCGGTAATGAATTTCTTTTATTTAGAAGAGAAAAGCGGAAGTGGCAACGTCTAATAACAATTTTTGCAAATGCTCGAACTTTGGACGACTATTAAATCTGAAGATTTTCTTGACCTGGCGTGAGCAAGAGAATATCAGTCGCGAACAATTACAGATACAGCAATAGCGACATTTATAGTTGACGGCTATACTGATGATTCTTTTTGTTACAGTGGTCGCTGTGCTTTAACCAAAGACCAGGTTGCCTGGCTTGTTTGGCAATTTAGCATATTGAATTTTGTGCGCTGCGTAGCAAGCTATCGAAAGGCAGATTCGTCACACCAAAAAAAACGAAGTGGTCTTTTTATTTTTTTTCTTCAAAAAGCTGTATCTACCTATCGATCTTTTAACAAAAAATTTATTCCATACCACCCCTCTTAACCCCCTCTTTTCCAATCCATACCTTAGCTTCTTTAACTTTCTAGCTCGCTCTTCTTTCCTTTTCTCTCTCTCTCTCAGAGATCGGGAGGTACGGGTTCGATCCCGGGCCGATATCTCTCTCTCTCTCTCTCTCTCTCTCTCTCTCTCTCTCTCTCTCGCTTTGCTACAAAACTTTCTTCTGCTTCATGTTTTTTGTTTTCTTTTTTTTGTTACAAATCCCCTGCATCTTCCTTTCTTCACAAGTTTGTTTATTCAGGAAATCATAGCCTATTGATTTCATTTACCCTAACGTTTGATTATTTCTATACAAGCACCGTTATAATTTCTTAGAATAGGGGGTAGCGTTATTTATTAAGATTTTGTTAAAACATTGACTAGATCTACACTAAATTTTTATTCGCATTTGAGCTTGTTAGGCTTGTCAAGAATTCTAAGAAACGTTAAAGGTAGTCGACTTGCTTTTATTTGATTCTGGATAAATATGGCCTTCTTTCTTTACCTGACTTAGTTTCATAATGCACCTACGAAAATCACACCTCCACCCCAGTTGCGATTATACCGAGCTGATCAGAAAATTTAATTTCTCTAACACCATTGGTTTAAAAAAGATAAAAACACCTATTGATCTCATACTCAATAGAGAATAATAGAAAAAAAGAAAAATTTCGTCAAAGAAAACTTTGATGATGATTTTTTTTTAAATTCTGATTACAATAAACTTCATACCGGTTGTCACTATTTTCAAATGTAACATGAAGTAAAAAAAAAACTTAGCTCGTTGTGTCTGGGTTATAATGATTCTTAATCCTGCCATTACTCCTTCTCTACAATTTTGAATTTTTTCATTCAATAGGAACAGTTAGTGCTTGTTACATGTTTCAAGTTGCCACCATTTGAAAAGGCATGCAACAAAATAAAGTTATGTTGAAGCTGGATATGATTACTGCTGATTCAAGCAGGAGTAACCTAAAGTTAATTTTGATTCTAGTTTTTTTTCTGTTTTCTTCTCATCTTCTTGCTCTGAATTAAGATGGTCGTGTCTCATGTTTAACATTGCTACTCTGAGAATTTAGCATTTACGGGGTATTACTGGTGTTGGAACTGATATTTTCATTCACATAAAAATGTACTAGATTGAAATGTTAAACCTGGTTGCCCATTTTATATTGTAAACTGTTTACCTTGTTCATCGCAAAACATGTATGTTTCTCTTCTCTGAAGGGATATTTTTCAGTCTTACTTATTTTATTATTTAACATCTTACAGATTTACAGAAACACCTACTCAAATGTGTGTGTTTGTGGGGGGGGGTGCATGATGGGTCTTTGAATAAGCAGCGTTTGTGTGATTAAACTGCACTAACACTGTAAGCAAACAGAAATTTGAGCTTTACCCTTGTAGCCAGGTTAGACCGAGTGCTCATTTTCTTTTTATATCTTTATTGTTCTTATGACAATCATTTCTATTGGAAGCATTACCGAAAAAGAACAAAGAGACTTACTATTTTGGAATTGAGGTTGTCTAACTCCCTCTCGGCCACCTTGCGCCTGTCGCTCTCCGACTTGCGTTTTGAGAAACTCGAGAGCTTGTGGAGAACAAAGCTCGTAGGACTGTGATGGTGGTGCTGTTGGTGATTGCTCCCCTTTCCTTGAGAACTTCGGGACCCGCTGCCGGTGGTTGATGGTGTGGGGTTGCTGGCGGGCGGGGAGTTGCTTGTATTGCCGTGTCGAAATTGGTAATTAGAATGTTGCTGCTGATGCTGTTGCTGGTGGTGGTGATGGTGGCTGTTGTTGGGCATCCAGGTGTGGTTTTGACTTTGCCGAGGGCTGGTGCTGGTACATGAGCTACGAGATACTGACCTGTACGACTGCAGAGAACTACACTGGCGGTACTCGGGATGGCTGATGGCCGCAGCACTGCTGGTTTGAATGTTACCATTGTGGCGAATGTTAGCGCTGTTTTTCGAGAGAATGCAATTGTCGTACATCTTTCTGAGTGGTTTAAACTCGTTTCAATCGCAAAATAAGTAATTCTAGTGGTCTAGCAGTCTGCTGGAATTTAACGTAGAAAGAAAAATGTACACTGTGGTCAAAAGCTGGTGCATTCATGTGTGAATACTGGGAGTAGATCTTAGAAATATGTCATCACCCAAGAGTAGAGATGATGTTCTGAATGTGCCTGAAAAGCAAAATAGTAAAATTCACCCATGTTTAGAGTCATTATAAATGGCTACAGATGAAATTTAAATTTTTAGAGAAAAGCATATTGGTTTTCCAGTTCAGTCATAATTATTATATATTTCAAATATTTTTAGAAGAGTCATTGAAAAAAACAATGAATTTACCAGCCATAAAAGTCTTGAAAATATGATGAAGTTGTGAGAAATAAAAGTAATCGTTTCAAATCCTATGAGTTATATATTTAAATTACTGATTTATAGTTGAGTAGGAAGAGAGACAGACAGACAGAGAGGGGGAGAGAAAAGGGAGGGGAGATTATACATTAAGTGACTAGAAGACCGTTAGTCATGAGTGTATGCTGTATGCGTTTCTCCATCAGACTGTTTCCTGTGTAGTTAATGCATTATGTCCCTTGTGTGTATTGATGTTTCTGCTGCAAAAATCAAGAAAATGTATATATATAGACAACAAAGATTTATCTTCACTTATCTCATTTGAAAACAGACAGAAAGAAGGAGAGGTCGAGAAGTGACCGCTGTCTTTATGACAAAACTATCTATTGCGTAATTTCTAGGAAGGTTTACTTTAAGTGGTTTGTGCGACAGCAAGCATGGAAACGGTTATATTTTTGTCCTTTCCTCCACAACTCCAACAGCCTTCACCCCACCCCCAGAAAATGGAGGAAGGGGAGAGCTGCAGTGCGATTAAATCGACACGATATCGACTGCTCGTGTAGCAAAATAAACTCTTAGTTCAAATACTGTTTAGCCACAATATGATAAACTAAAAAGTTTCATGCTTCGCACAGTAGGCCTACCTGAAGAAATGAGCAAGAATCAAATTTTCCAATACATGAACAAACGCGCTAAAGTAAATAAAAACTTTTGATGCCCTATGTTTTTCTCGGTTCTTTTCTTTCTTTAGAAAAATATGCACAAATAATAATTCATATCAAAAGATTTTTCATAGAATCGTACCGTAATTGGCATGCCAGCATGAGGATTAGAAAAAAAGCTATCTGGAGAAATAAAATTTTTAGGAAAAAAGTACAAAAACAATTTGATCTCTCTTTGTATGCTTGTTTAATTGTAAAACTTTTTCCTTTAATATATTATATTTTTGTAAACGTGAAGAAAATATTCTCCAATTTTAAAATACTTCTAGTTTTTTTTTCTAACAACTTCAACGATGATCCACGCCGAAATTTTGTTTAAATAATTCTTGGATCGGAGTATCTTTGTTTAAAAAAGAATGTGGAAAAGATATTATATGATGTGAGGGTCGGTTTCATATTTCATTGCTCTCTAGGCGTTTGAGAGCATTTCTAAGATAATCGATAGCGCTGAGGCGTAGCTGTTGTCGACAAAGAAAGTTCGATTTGCTCCTGCCAAAGCAAAGAAGTCGTTAGTGAGTGATACGTTGGAGTTCTGCGCCAATTTATTTACACGTTAGGTTGGAAATGAGAGAAAGCGAGAGGGGATCGAGCAGGAGATAGACAGATATAGACGGCACAATAAATCTTTATTCATAATGAGAAAAGTGATATGGACATGTCTTAGCACTGAGACCTAAGGAACACAAGATATATACAAACCACGATCAAAATTATAATGAACAAGCTGGCAGACCCGTTCAAAAGAACGGGAAACAGAAACAAAATGTTCTAAAATAAGATTTTTTTCTTTATGTATTTAACTCAAAATTATCAGTTTGAAAATTAGAAGTAAAGATGATTGACTTCTATAATGTGAATTTTTTTTCTTACTGTTGCAAAAAAAAATTTTACCTCTGACTGTTTGCTAAGATAGGGCATATCGGTCTTAATAAAACCAAACAAAACTTAACAAATGAAGCAAACAAAAAAGGGAATGAGGTAAAACCATGCTGAAAGGAACAGAGTATTTACAGAAATTACCTGTAGATGGAAGTTTTTTTTAAATCTTAACTTTTCAAAAAAAATATTTTCCGTCTGCGTTCAAGGGGCTTCGGACCGACACATGATTAATTTATATGTTCCTATATATATAAGTTTGTAAGAACTTTTTAACTCAGAAATTGTAAATGGCATAGCCTCCTGATAAAAAAAAAAATAGTTTCGCTATAGCGTTAGCCTTGAATTAACTTACAATTATTGTCCTCAAAGAGCATAGCACAGCTGAAGTGTAAGTGTATTCTTGGATTTCCAGTCATCCCGATTGTTAGTAGTAAATTCGAAGAGATAACTCTTTCGGCATGTAAAAAGTCAAGCTTTGGTTCAGTCCCCTATAAGTTTGATTAGTTAGAAGATATGGTGTATCTTGTAAAGGTCTAAAAGGTATTGATTAACGCAAATATCAAAAATGTTTGAAGCGTTCCGGTTTTAAAAATTAATGATTTCAGCTGACATTAAATTGTGTGAAGCACACCATTTTTATAGAATTAGATGTAAAAAACTATGACCCGTGTACGGTATTATTATTTTTGACAGGCACAGTTAACAAAGAAAACTGCAGTTTGAAAAGACATGATGCGTTTTGTTCAATAATCAATAAGATATATTCTTCTACTAAAATTTAAAAATCAAACTTTGGTGCAACATTAAGTGTGACATGCAGCAGGAGGAGTTTTTAACCTATCAATATTAGGGCCTTTGTAAATCTTCTTGTATGATTTACTGTAGCGGAAGAAATACTCAAAAGTGCATCCTTTTTTTCTTACTTCATTTAAAAAATAGAATTTTTGGTGCTCTTCCTTTCTGTCCGAAAGTTTTCGCTGTAGCTTCCGTTTTCTTTTCCTGTAATGATTTGTACAATTTACTTCGGCCATCGTGCAGGAAACGGCAAGCTTTCGGTGTTGACTTAGCTCACACGTCACTCTGTGTGCTCACAAAGCCAGCCTAGGCCTATATTGACCAGGGCTTGAGTTTCTTTGCTCTCTTTGCTCTCTTTGCCATAATGTAGTACAGACCCTGGGGTTGTGTAAATTAGGAGCATTTCACTGCACGCTGTTAATGACACAATTTCACAACGTTTTGTCATGTAACATTTTATTTATAGAACAAGGTGATTGTGTACTTTCAAAGTGGAGGTTCCAAATAGGTATATATAAAGACAAAGTTAAATACCATTAGTCTCCTTCACGCTTGAAAGAATTCAGACGCAGTGTGGTCTATTGTCACAATTATTTGAGCAAATTTTTAATGTTTAAAATATTTTAAAGAGTACAGTTGCCTGAGGCGGAAAAAATTTACATACGAGACTGGAGTTAATCGGAAAATTCGAGAAACAAAATTTACATTAAGGCCGTCTAAGATTTGTAATGTTTGAATTGCTTTCCATTTTAGAGAAACAATCCCGGCGATTTCGGTGATTGGCATGAAGCACAAGTTTAATTATAAAGCCTGTCCCATGTTTTATACTACTGCCTGGATGAGAGAGCACACAGTAAGTCTGCATCATATTGCTTAAATTTTCTTTAGTCTTCACCCTAAATTTTCCTTTGAGGCCAAATAGGGTGACATCTTTAAGTGGCGTATCAAGTGGAGCGTGATAACATTGCGATATAAGACAAGATTATAGCTAAGCTATTTTTGATTGGCTTGATGGCATTGTTCAAAAGATACTGGTTTCAACCTTTGCTATTTCAAGACTCTGGTGTAAAAAAATTTTTAGCCCCAGAAACCAGATTTTGTGTCTGGGTGTGTTTCCCAAAACTTTGAAACCAAATGAAACGAGTTTCTTTTTTGCTGCCAAGATGGGTGATAATCTACACACTGCCTAGTAGCCCACCCTTTTGCGCGGTTTTGTTGCTACTGTTTTATTTTTGTATTGTTGGTTCCTACATTTAGGTGAAGTTTTTCTGCGTATAAATGCCTACACTGGAGAATCCTTAACCTATTTTTACCCTTGGGCAAACGAATAATAAAAACAATAAATTAGAGGATATCGCATTCTCTTGAATGCTTGTGATGTAGGGTAAAAGATTGCGCTTTAGAAGTTGCCTTCCTTTTGTGTCCTCATACATTTGATCTTTTGTGTATTTCAAATTTATCTTCTCAGTTCTTGTTTCCGAAGGCTTACCATTCTCCGTCTAATTTTGTCTTTGACTTTCCTACCATCTACTTGTTTTTTTTACTCTCCAGAATACTTTTTTATTCCTGTCTATCCCAGTCCAACCTCTATCTATGCCCCTCTCACCTTTTATTTGTATTCCTGTCTTTTTAATTCCGGTGAATGCTCTTTCGTGATCAAGCTCTCTGGTTCGTTTTCGCGATCTATTTTAACCCATCACTTCTTTTTTTTTCACTCCGTCTTTACATCGTATTTATGCATGTCGCTCACTACTTCTCCACCTTTTTTGCCCCTGTTCTAGATCTATACAAATCTAGATTTAGAACATCTGAGTCTGTTTCTGTCCTTGTTAGATCCTTGGGCCAATATTGAAGTCTAGATCTAAACTACAGGCCGTACATTTAATGAAATATACCTCTCTATCTCTTTGCTAAGCGGTAGGCCTAATTTTGGGTCAAAGCTTTAGGCCTAAATTTTAGCATTTTCTTAATCATAGCATTACATGTAGCTTTTGAGCGAACTTCAAATAATAAATTTTTGTTACGTAAACCTACCATTCGAGATTCAAGTAAACGTAAAAATAATTTTAAAAAAATAGTTGGATAAATCATCTTGAAAGTGAACTATGATTGTTTTTCCTTTACAGTCCAAAATTAAACTATTCTGTTAAATCTGTATTCCTGCACATTTTGAATTTTTTTTTATTGAACATGTACTGATCTACAAATTAGGGCAATTTGAAGAGAAAACTGTACATGATTTGGAACTTTCGTTTGGACGGCAGCGTGTTGAAATCGAAACAGCGCTACGGGCTCTACAATAGAACTATTTTTATGTAAATAGATTCAACTAAACCTAAACCTAAAATTTAGATTTTGTGAAGCCTTAATTAGGACCAAAAGCCAAATGCCAAATTTAAACAGCGAGTAATTTGTAAAATATAAAGACTTTTTTTGTATTAGTCACTTTATTTTAATCTACCTTTTTATCTGAGATCTAGGAACCAGAGGCAAAACGAAAAGTTACAGAACATAATTTTCTTCAGCTTCCACAGTCAAATAGCATCTCATTAACGTATGAAAGAAACAATGCCGATTTGCGAACTTTGTTTTTTCAAATCGTGACGGATGTACTTTCAAGTTTTCTTTTCACTCGCAAATTAATTTTAGTTGGCTTTTTATCTTGAAATGCACTGTTTTGAGGAAAAAATAATATTTTCAACCCAATCTTCAAAATATTATACACATTCGGGCCAAATTTGCCATGTTTGTATGGTCTAAAAACTCTGTTAGTTGATCCTTATTTTATACAAGGGCCCTCTGAAACATTTTTTCTCTTCTGGACAAAAAAGAAATTATTTGTCCACATCATTAATAATGCCCTCTACAAGTGAATGCATATTGCGTTGACACATTTATGAACTGTAAACAGAACGTTGCCTAAAATATCTCAACGAGAACAGTTTCGAATCACCGAGAAATAAAATCATTGTTATTTATTGGTAGCTTTATTTTCTTTCCTTTCTCCGTTTAGTGCACCTGGTACTTTGCTGTACTTTGCTGATCGAATGGTAATACGATAATGGTGTGTGTGAGCGTAAAGGGATGATTGGCTCTCCCCCCACCCACCCCCACCCACCCCCTACCACTTTTTGACGCCGTCACAGTCAAACGCCTCACGAGATGGTTGTTAGCTCGTGACCTACACAATAGTACAAGATTTTGCCGCAGACTTTGTGAAAGAAGAAAAGCTTAGAAAGTGTGAAGATTTTCATTTCGATTGCAGCATTTTTTGTTGCGTTGGTGAGCAGATAGGAGATGTCGAAAAAAAACAAGAATCATAAATTAATATAAGAAAAAAATTGTTTAGAAAATGCAGAGACAAAAGAGTTGGTTGAATCCAAAAGCAATAAAAACGAAACAAAAAATAAGGGTGAAGAGAGAAGTACATGTAGTTGTTAAAGAGTTTGGAGAATCAAAGAGAAAATACAAAGAAATGCATGTGGATATTTTCATGTCAATTTAGTGGCTTACGATAATTTTATATGTGAGTTTTACACACATAGGCCTGCACTTAGTACTTTCTGCTCATATAGGTTTTTTCCTACAAAACCTCATTAGGGACAGGGTTTTGTACATCGCAGTTTCCTACTCTGTTATTTTTTTTTTTTAACAAAATTCAATATGAAGCATATAAAATTAATATCCACTTGTTCACTTCGTGCATTCATTTTAAGAATACAACTGTCATTGTTGTATGTGGGTTTGTTTTGCTTCTATAAATATTGTTGTAAATTTTAATATCTCGGTGTAGAGTTCGCTCACGGAAATGTTCATTAATTCAAATCGTATCGTTATACTTCTTAAACAATTTTTGCGGAAACATTATATACCTGATGTTAGAACAAATTCATCATTGATTCCACTTGTCGGTTGCAAGCATTGCTCCGTTCTCTCAAACGTCGCTCATAATCTATCGACTTTTATGAATTTGACAGCCAGGTAAAGCATTCTAAGAGAGCATCCCAAATAAAAAACCAATTGAAATCGACATTGAAGTTGCAGGGAAGACCTCGTCGTACCCAGGTTACTGTAGAAAAAAAAAGAATACTCCAAATTTACATTTGTCTCTCAGTGCAGAAATCGGTCAGTTCCACTTCAACACAAGGCCAACTCTAATCATGCTCATTATCCTTCTATAAAAAGAAACTAGAGCAATACATTGCAAATATACGGCCCTCAAGGATAAAGCAATTTATTCCGTAAGTTTGTGAAGTGCGCGCAATAGGCCTAATAGTGGAGTGCAAAAATTGGATTATGCGCTTCTTTTTTTTTTTTTCAAACAGTCGTGTGGATCTCTCAAAAGCACATAACAGATTTCAATCTATTTTTGTCTCATAAATTGAGCTATTTTATTAGAGAGAAAATTTCCCTGCCGTATACTGAATGCAATCAAGCTGTCAATAGCTTTGCTATTATGTAGTTGTTTTGCTGTTGTTTATAGTAGCTTTCAGCGTTATTATTGTTGTTGATAGTGAGCGTCTGCGTTGTTATTGTTGTTTATTATTGCTGGTTTTTGTTTCCGTTTAACTATTTTTTTTTTATTAAAATAAGTTTCAGCGTGCTTCAACCTGAAAACCACTAAATTTATCTTCCTCAATCAATGAACTATATTAAGGTTACAAATCTGAACTTCCACATTTTCGTGTTGCTCTAGCGACCGCCTCCGTAAAGTTTAGTCAACAACGATGTGACGAGAAAGAAAAAGTTATACAGAAAATCTTAAAAAATTACGAAAACCATCTGAAAAATTTACGCGTACGAAGTGGCTAATGTTTTTCGGATATTATTCTTATTTGTTCATATATTTGGTTAGGTAAATAATGTTCTTCTTCCTCTTCCCTCCCACAACCACTACCACCCTAATCCCACCACTCTTTTGTTTGTTTTCTAATAGCCTGTTGTTGTTGTGCCGTCTCTTTCGTTGTTTTTTTTAAATAATGTTTAAAAAAAAAAAAGAAATTTTAGTCATTTTGATCCAAAAAATCGTCTCTCTGATCATCGTAGCTTTTTCAGTTTGTCCAGGAAATCTTAAA
>BMAT01002918.1:88344-120494 GCA_019649035.1 Elysia marginata
AATCTTAAAAAACCGCAACATGAGACTGCTCTTCCTTCAAAGAGGGGGGGGGGCTGCTGTTAAGATAAACAATAGCCTTTGTTTCGTACACAGTCGGTGGATCTAGACTTCACATGCGCCCAATTAATACAGATAGATCCAGTCTTTGTAGCCGCCCGCAGTTTCGATTAAATTTTCAGTGGGCTTTTAGTAAGGAAAATGTCTACTTCAATGTAGTGTATGAAAGGCAAAAGGTTGTTGGAAATACATAGGATTCTAAAAAGGATACACCTACATTTCAAAAAACTTTAATTGCCAATATAGGCACTGCGTTAGAAGATGAAAAAGCTTTAAAAAGTTTTTAATCGACAGACTAAAAGCACTCAAGCAATGCTATCAAAATGCAAATCCTTCAATTTCAAAGTTGATAAGTAGCCTCAAGCCTGATCCAGATGGTGGGAGAAGGAAAAAAAGAGGGGGGGGGGGAGATAGATGCGGCGACAGACTCCATTGAATAATTTTTTAAAACGATTGTGTGGGCGGGGAGTGGCGCTGATTAGGAAATAACGTTATTATCTACACAATTATCTATACTTTATAGATAAAACGGCCTGAAATTGAAGAGGAGGGCAATACTCGACAACAGATATGTGTATAATTATATACGATTTGTCATTGAAAGTAGGACTTTATTTTATCAAGGTCTACAAAGTAATTGAAGCTTCTAGTGTTTGCCGGAAAGCTGGAAAACAAAGAGATAAGTCATCAAATGGTATAATAATATAGAAAACATGATCTTTATCGAAGAAGAAAAGAGATAATTAAAAAAAAAAGATAGAAGAGCATTTCTGTACTTTGGAGATACATAATATATATGCAAATATAGAGGAGGGTGGCTGACTCTAGTGTGACAGAGAAATAAACAGGTAGGCCCACAAAGTAAGAGGCTCAGAGGTATACAGAAAAAAAGGGGTTTTATTGATTTTATGCATTTTTATTTATTTTCAAGTCTCAGAAGCAAACAAATTTAGCGATGAGCCTGTTTAAAGCAGACAAACACTACATACTTTAATTGAGTACAAAAATTTAACGCTAAAAATGCATGCTCAAAGTAGAAGTATTTTTCACCAATGACTCGAAATTGGTTGGTTAGAGCCGACGAGTTAAAAAAAACACCTGCACAAAATGTTTTACTCTGTGGTACTCGGAATTGTAACTGTATATCCACCAACCTGCAATATTTAAAAACTTGGCTTACCTTCAAAATGCGTTTGTCTTTTAATTGAGGTACATATATATATATATATATATATACGTAAAATTTGAAACTCAACAAATAGAAGATTGATGGGTGGAAAAACAAACTAACTGGATTATGAATTCAGCAATTTTAGTACAACAGCGGCATCTTTAAAGTTATTATAGACTATAAATTGTTCAAATGCCTCGAGAAAAGTTAATACCTAGGTCTAATAAAGATTAAGATAAGTATGAACAAAAAGAGTAATATTTTCGCTTTAGTTTACATTGACTGGGTTTGGAACATTGTAATTTAGATCTAGAAAAATAATCCTATATGTCTACTGTATCACATCGAAGGCTTTTAAAAATGGTAAAACTAGATCTAGATTGGTCTAATATTTATTTTAATTATTAACAATTAGGTAGCTCACAAAGAAACTGTAATTTAAATATAGGCTAGAATCCCTTTCAAAGTGTAAATCTAACCTATGTCATGAATTTTCTGGGCACTGTTATGGCTCCACTTTTTTAAAGCTTTTTACGACACACATCAGCCATGGCGAATGTAGCAAAGAGTAATTTGTAATTAACGTTTTTTTCACCATTGAGCAGCCCATCATTCTGCAACCTAAAACACAGAGGATTCACACTTCATACGGTCAGCGATGGTTTCAGCCGTCATTGCAGACGTCTGAACTTTTATAAACTGTGGCAACTAATTTCGTGCATGGGCCTACATTGGGCCTACCTGCGTTTGTCACATATCAGTCTAGTAGTTAAGGCGAACCGCAATAGGAATATGCTTTGTTCCCGTAAAAATCTCAGATTTTAAACTATTATTTTTCTGTTTCTCAAAATAATGTTTTTGTATTTTGCATACATCTGCTTACCAATATGTGTCTGCAATATCATCTTTTGCAACGTTAGCCATGTGGTATTTAATTCAACTTCATTATCTGTCTTATTTATCTTGTTTGTTGTGCTAACATTAAATTATGGATAATGTGTGTGCAAAAGTGACATACTTGTTACCCAGGTTTTAAAATTGTATCATTTTCGCTCAATATTTACAAGCGTGATGATAATTATATTGAACATTATACGGTTCTCCTTATGGTATCTACTCACGCAGTGCAGGCTGTAAATAATTAAAATATTCAATGAAGATAGAGAAGAAAACTCGCTACACACATCATGGAGGAGGTTAAAACCCGCAATGTAGAGAACATTGCTCAATGCTTGTTTGCTTCTGAGTAGAAATTGAGAACAAAAATGAGGAACAGAAAATTTGTCGCCTAAAAGTTTAATGGTTTTTTTTTACTTGGAGCGGACAATAGTAGGCTTTGCAACGATAACCCTTGTAGTTTAAATGGGCTAAAATGACAATGGCCGGTAAATGCACTAGCCTGTTGCGAGATCGACTGAGGTTATTTTCTTGTTCCTTCTTGAACCATTTGTTGCTTTTGAAAAACTATGGGCAAAGTCACAACGTCAGAGGATAATTTGTTTACTAAAATGAAAAAAAAAACTTCACCAAGAAACGAATGGAAAAATCGAGATGCGATGCACCGTCTCAGTATTATTCATTTCTCTTTTTATTTTTTTTCTTATGTGCTTGCGTGTTGTTCAGTTCTTCTCTGTTTTACTTTGTTATTTTATTAATTGAGAATTAAACACATCAGACAAATGTTCTTAAAAATCATGGAGTTGTTAGTTTAAAGAATAAAACACCAAAAGCCACAATAACCAACTTCGTAGACAAGTATCTGTTCGTTTTTTCATTCAATCTTGAAAACAGCATTTTAAAGCCGCAATTGTAAGATCTTGTGTTGGGTATTGTTTAAAAAAATAAATTTCCTTCCTCACCACTTCATATTTGTTACTCAAAACAGCAAGAAGATCTTCACAACCGATTAAGCATAATTATGTTATAATCTTATATAACGATGAATAGGTATTAGCCAATGGCGAGTTTAGGGCATGTGCACGATTAACTTAATTGTGTAAAAACAAATTAAGGTTCAACAGTATTTTTTAAACAGTCAACCCACCTGCTTGTAGTAAACGCTCCAACGCGAAGAGGCAATTTAGATCTAGATCTCGAGCCAGGCGTTTGTCCCCATTTCCCTCTCGTCAAGGTGAAAGCACCCGCGAGACAGTCACAGTGCCACCTTCCCTCGTGAGTTTTGAAATGGCGTGTGAGTAGCAGGGCGCTTGCCAGGCTTTCTCTAGCTGTCTAGATCTACCAAGATTCCGCCCCGGTAGCAGGCGCTCGCCACCGCGAAGCAAGCCCCTCTATTTCTGCTCCAGTTGAGGACACAGTTTATATAGATCGAGTGTAGCTCTCTCTCTCTCCCTCCCTCGCTCTCTCTCTCTCTCCAACTTCCTTCCTCTAAGTCTCTCTCTTTCTCCTTCTACTTTATTTTTGTCTCTAATGACCAATGAAAAAGGCACTGTGCCTATTTGTTACCGTTGTTCAATAAAGACAATTCAATTCTCTCTCTCTCTCTCTCTCTCTCTCTCTCTCTCTCTCCTTTCCTCTCACTTCCTCTCTAAGTCTCTCTCTTTCTTCTTCTACTTCTTTCTCCTTTTCTCTAAAGGCCAAATGAAAAAGGCGCTGTGTCTATTTGTTACCGTTGTAAAGTAAAGACAATACAAGTCTCTCTCTCTCTCTCTCTCTCTCTCTCTCTCTCTTATCTCTCTCTTTATCTATCTATTTATCTCTCTCTATTTCTCTCCCTCTATCTTTCTCTCTCTATCTCTGTCTATCTATCTATTTATCTCTCTCTACCTCTCTCTCTATTTATCTATTTGTTTCTCTCTCTCTGGTTTGGTTTCATGAGGGTGCTAATGATACTGTTACTGAAAGAGCAAAAACAAAGGAGAAATGAACTCGTGGTTGCAGTTGCAATGTATTTGATATTTTTAAAAAATCAGTTCAACAAGTGTCTTTTCTTTTAATCACCGTTATCTGTCGATGCTTTTTTTTTCTATCTAACCTCCGTCTTTATTTTTCTCTTTTTTGCCCTCTTCCTTCTCCTTCATCAGTGCCTCCCACTCCTTTCGTTCTTGATGATGTTGCTAATGCTCTTGATATTGTTTTCTTCTTCTTCATCATCATCTTCTTCTTCTCCTTTTTCTTTTTCTTCCTCTTCTTCTGCTGCTGCTGCTGTTGCTGCTGTTGCTGCTGCTGCTGCCGCGATGATGCTGGTGCTACCGCTCTGCCCATTTTTCTTATTATTGCCCATATGAATTTATCTGTCACGTTCATTAGTATAAAATTTTACTGTGTTTACAAAAAAAAACCAGCCTTATTTTATATCTATCGTTAAGGGTTCTCAGACCTAACAATTTATGTTGAAATGTCGTTTTCGTTTCATGCTGGACTACAAGTTGGCTCGACCTTATTAAACAAACCTATCAAAACAGCGTGTGCAAACACTGTCTGCTGGAAGCGACCTTTAATTATTAAGCGATGCATTGACCATCACCGTGAGTATGCCATAGTCTCAGTGGTGATTACCCTTATCAGCTCAAGACAGAGGGAACTCGCGGTATTTTGCTTGGACTCAATTAGCGCTCGGCACCGCAGGCCCTGGCGAGGTAAAAAGGGAATACCCCTAGTACTGTCGGGCTAACGAGGAGGCCAGCAGCCCGAAGGCGACACAGATAAAAGAACCAGCGGTCTAAAAAGAGAACCAATATGTATAGTGATTAGAGCAATGCGACCATTAAAGCAGAATAGTTTTGAAGTTTCACTGTTATTTCTAGATTGTTAATAAAAGAAAAAGATTTAAAAAATTATTTTAATGATTCATAAATGGTCTTCGTTTTTTTTTCGTTGTTCATACAAGACCGAAGGGTTAAGTAGGCCTATCATACATGCTCGTTCTACTACATTTTAATGCTAGTTCGAAACATGTAAGTCTGATTATGCTTTTGTTTTAGGTTAGTTTTTATGTTTTGTTGTTTACTTGCTTTATTCTGGTTTTGTTTTTGCAAGAGAATAAGAAACCTCGGTTAATATATTTATATAATATGAAAATAAGAAAGTCATGCTTTTAAAAAAGTAAATATATAGAACTATTTCATTGTTATGAGTTGCTTTTTTACATTAAGGCTTAGGCTTGAGCTTTTACTTTTAAACCAGATGTGAACGTTGTAAAATTATAATAATAACAAAAAATGATGATGATAATAATAGTGATAGTAGTAATAGTAGTAATAGTAATGATAATGGTGATAATGATAGTGACGACTGGGAATAAAATGACATGATAAATCTTGGTGAGATAATTATTAGAGGAGTATTAAGATTTTAAGAACTTTAGAGATTCAACTTGACCAACGGTGTGATGCTAGACGCCTCTATAATCTGAAACACGCGCCCAATCAACGTGTCTTGGCCACAGCATGTGAAGGACAGAGCCCAACCCTCAACTTTCGCAGCTTTAACCTTCCTCAATGAGGACAACCTATATCTCTAAAAATGTCACGTGGGTCTTGGGGTCAGCGGGGGTTTCCATTCAATAATCTCTTCCGGATTTCCCGCTATTCCATGTTTAATTTTATGTTACGCGAGAGCTGATAGGTCTAGAAAAGTAGCAGCATTTCATTGGTTGGTATAAATAGTAATGGCTGATTTCGTTTGGGGTGCTGCTTGGGTTCGATACTATGTAAATAATGTCACCTGAATTTCCTTGCCTCTTGGGGCTAGGCTGAAGATTTTGTATTCGGGCGGGTATACATTCTAGATCTAGTCTTTTTGCATGTAACAGAAATACTTAAATTAATTATATCTTTCACGGCTATAAAGCACACTGGAAGTAATTATTTTGGGATGACAAATTTGAGTGACAACGTTTCTGTCATTCTGTTCTAGATCTAGATCTAGATCTACCGAATGATTTACGAAAGCCAGTCAACACCGATACACCTAGACCCACTCCCAAGGCAAGATTAGAGAAGGGATTTTGGCCTAGAAAGTATCAAGAAAAGTGGGGATTTCATAAAATGCTATGAAAAGCTGACCAAGGTTCGAGTCCAAGGATGGAAACTTATTTGGTGTATTTTTTTTAATCATCTAGATCTAGTCTAACTAAGGCTGTTAAAAGTGACCCTAAACAACATCCCAAACAGTACCCCAAAGAAAATCCGCCACAAGGCGGTTTGTTGACCCCAATAGTCACGTGACTATTCCCGGGTAGTAATAGGTCAGATTCATTAACAACCAGAAACCCAAGTTATTCTACTCGGTGACGTTCGTGGCGGCTCGAACTTGCGACTTCCCGTCACGTAGTCTAGCACCGTACCGCTAAACCACGACGTCCCCTAAATCAAAGATGGCGGCAACTGTTAAATATTCTTTTCTATTGATTATTCAATGGAAGACATCTGTAAGAATTATCGGCTAGCTTTTGCAGTAATGGTTTCGACCTACATCTCGGCAGAGTCACGTGCATCTTAGTAAAACACCAATGTCTTCCGCCTTCCTCTATGCAGATTGCGCACCCTTTGTGTGGCATGATGTGAAGCAAATAATTCGCAGTCCATATAAAAACGTTTCAAAGCATTTTTAGACATAACTAAGCACAAATAGTGATCATATCGTGGTAGATATAGGCCAGGACTATTAACCAGTGTGGTTTACAAATTTCACCACTTCATAGACTCTTAATCTCACCCAGATAGTTTCAAACTCTTTTCTTTTCCTTTCGTACTTTTCGTAAATGTAATACTTCGCACTAAACGTAGGTGTATCTTTTATGGGCACGTTATAGCTAGACTAATAATTGCTATATCTCCTCAAAACCACGACGGCAAACTCAGAGCTACTTAAATAACAAATAAAAGTTAGTTCAAACCAAGGGTGATGGTTATAATAATGTTGTTTCATCGTCGTGTCATGATGGTAGTTGTACTTGCAACGATGGTAGCGATAATGATTATGTTGCTGATGGCAGTAATTAGAATATTGATAAAGATAATAATTAGCACAACAGGTTTGGTGTTACAGGTGATGATTATTGCAGCGATGATGACAGCGAAGAGGAGCCAAACGCGTTGGAGCTTATAAGCTTAGTTGACTTTTATACTTAGAAAATAATGTTTTCGTGTAATAGTCGCCCTTTTGTGCTTTCATTTACACATTCAAAGGATGTTTACTTAAATTAGAGAAGGTGCTCTCAGTTGTGAAGTAAAGTAAAGAGGACCAATCTAGCGACTACATGTACTTTTTTGGGCTGTTGTAACAGGCTTGGTAAAGGATGTTTAAGCGGATTCAGAACTCAATACTATTGAACTTGCTCATGTGCTGCACAGAAGAATCAATAACTTGTATTTCAGGATTCAATTTCGAGACATCGGAAGAAGACATAAGAAATAAAATGAGGGCGGAATAAGCCTCAGAAAAACAATTTAAAAGGGTTTATTGACATGCTTGTAAAGTCAAACTTTTATACAAAATTGCATTTTCTAAAAATAACGGTACTTTTGTTTTTCTGTAACAGCACACCAAAATTCAAATTTAGCTTCATGACTCGCGTCTCCTAAAATTTGTTTCGATAAAAAAATTTAATTTTAATCTGACCTTTTTAGAAAATCTCTTTTGATGTCATCCATATTTTTCATTTCTTTTACGTTCGAGATTGGTTTCTGTGTTATGTACGGCATGGTGATGAAGTAGAAAAGCCAGTCAAGAATATAATAGTATATAAAATATTAATTATAAATATATTCAATGATGTCTGAAAGTTTTTCTAGCGACCACTTGGAATTAATCGGGTATCGGGTATATTTTAATTTGAAAAAAAAAACACATCATTTCAAAACACAGAAAAATTCTCCTCTTTTCCTTTCTAAATTTTACCAAACTTTCAGTGTTTGTTTTTAAGTTTGATTTTATTTAGCGGGACTTCAAAGTTTTGAATCTAAGGCCAAACTGAAAATTCACTTGGCAAGAGAGCCAAATTATGAAACAAGAAAAAAAGTTTTATATTGACAATATAATATTTTTCTATTACTTGAACAGTAAGGCTAAACAAACAAATCTAAATTTTAAAAGTTTAAAGTTTCTAAGCGTGTACGTATTTGTGTGTGTGAGGGGGGGGGGGGTGTTGTTTTTTTTTTCGACGATTTTGACATCATAAATGCACGGATGAATCACAATAAAATAATTTATCTTCGTCGTCTCTGTGAGTGTAAATAAGTATCCTGCGCTATAAGGACATGTTTTAAAACACAATTACCGTTTAGTCAATTAGTTGTCGAGTCCATGCTTTAACTGTCGTATACTGAAATAACACCGGAGATAGTGTAGATAATTTCTACCCTTTTAAAAAAATCTCTTTCATGTTTCTTCGGGAAACTGCAGTTGACTTTATAGAACTTTTCTCTCACCGTAACAAGTCTATCTTCGTGTGTGATTAAGTAATTCTGGGCTAGAAGCTAGTTATTTTTTTTTTTGGTGAATTAAGTTCATATCGTCATTTAATTCATGATCCCATACGTGGTCACTTAAGGTTGTTGCGAATTGTTTATGATTTAGACTTTTTGAAGAATCTAGACACACATTTTTACTCTACCAAGACAAAAGAGTTGCAATCTTTGCCTTGCAGAAAAGTTCGTTTTGTTCTCTTGTCTCTACCTATCGTTTATTTCATTATTCAGTTTCTGTGCTTCTCCATCTTTTGAAAAAAATTTGTAACGTTGCAAAAATATATATAACCCATCCACTTAAAGAAAGATAGGTTAAAAATAAAAAAAAAAGTTAAGTTGTATAAGTATACGTATTATGACGTTTGATCATGTCATTTCATGGGTGTGGTCAGCAGAGTTGCGTATTGTTTGTGAGATGAGCCTATATAATCACACCCAAATAATCGGATTGGCCGGGTATTTTGATCCGTTTACTATGGATAAAATTAGAAGTCACGAACGAAACATTTGTGCTCTGTTTAATACAGTTTCCGCAGTAAATAAACGTAAACTTGCAATAGAAGTAGATCTAGTAAGAATCAGGTGATTGTTAGGGTGGGGGTATAGACGCAATGATTCCATGAAATCAGTTTGTACATCTTATGAAGAAACAATTTTTAACTGCTAGCTAGGTCTGTTAAACCCGAAATATTATTCCTTGCAAAACCTTCTCGTCATGAACCAGTCCTGGGTTTAAAGAAATTGCTCAGAATAGCCTTCAACAGGGCTGGGGTTAGAAGGGAGTGTAGGTCAAGGAAAGATTTTATGATATTTTTATATAAAATAGTGTGAAAAGTAAGAAAGTATCGAATGTCGCTTTATAAAGCACGGTGTGGAATCCTGCTTGATTTCTGGAAACTAAGAGGCTTGCCTTTTTGTTATTAGTGTTATGTTATGACAGAAACGACCTTTTTGAATTATTTAAGTCCATTTTTTAGGTTTATCCAACATCTATCATAATTATGCATTTCTGTTTATGCATGCATGTCTAACGTTATGATGTTCTTTGAAGTAAAATATAAAACATTTTTAGTAGAGATTATTATAGGTTATTATTTTCTATTTTACCTGTGTGCATATGTTATATTGCTCTTTGAAATTAATGAAAATTGCTTATTTTTTCCTTCAGCTTGGTTTATTTGTGTTTATATTTTTTAACTATTTGATAAAAACAATTTAAACACATAACAGTTTGAAGTTTTGCACGAAAACCAAGCGAATAAACAATCAATAAATTTGTGTGCCGTTTAGTCTTGAAGATTTGTTTTATGATACGAATTCAGATCCTCTCATGCTCGCTCTTCATCGTTATAAGTTACATACTTACTGCCGACCAGTCATTAGACCTGTCATACAAGTCTCGCTGGCTTTAGATGTTTAAAGTCGAGTATAATACAAGGAATAATCAATATCAAATCTCTCTGACTATGAAGGACTTGAGATGGAGACATAAAATTTTACCCCCATCCTACCTAGTCACCATGCAGATAGACACCTTTTTTCCACTGCTCTTTGACCGTGAAAACATCTTGAGTATAAACTCACTTGCTTGAGCCTTCACCCAATCTTCAGCAACACCGGAAACCTCATTTTCGTATCCAAATCGAGTTGCTTTCAGTTCTCTCTTCAATGAGGGAAATCTAAAGTTAAACTTTAAATTTCAAACCCTCGTTTACCTGTCACCCGTGTTGAAATTGCCGCTCGGGGTGGCGGTGCGTTGTGTTGCAGAAGAAATAAACCCTTTCGGAGATTTGTTGGCAGTTTTGTCGAAAGATCATAACAGAGCTTTTAAAGAAGACACAAGTAGAATTCACCTTTCATTGTATGACTCTTTCGAAGATAGTCATACCGGTTGGCACCCTCAAACACAGCCAACGGCTTTCAGTTTTGAATGAGTGCTGTTGAGGGGATGGCTGCAATGTATTCACTTGAACTTTCTCACCCAACTTTTTACCATAAAATAAGATGGGCTCCTTTCCTTATATGTTTCTAACATCTCTTGATAGAAATTTTAGTAGTTTTTTAGCTTCCAGGTAAAGATAGTTGATAACAGAGCGCATCTCAATATTCTCCATTGTGCCAGCATAACGAAGCGGAATTGCTTTTTTCTTATTTGCTAAGCAATAAGTTGTTCTGTTGAAAACGTAGCAGTAGAGAGGTTATCAACGGGTTTTCCCAGTCATTTTGCACAGCCTAACATTAGATACTAGAAAAATACAATCATGTGATAATTATTTATTGGAATCCAAGGACTCATTGAGTGTTAGAGAGGTTCACTCTTGATCCACACTTGTACGTAGGTTGAAAGTACTGTGGTCATACTCATAGGCATTTACGGTAAAAATGTTCAGAAAGCCTCAGTTAGTACAACTAGTTTATGGCATCCAGTCTTATAATTCGTTTTGGAGCACGTCGATAAAAGTGCAATAAATTAAAAGCAATCTCTGCGGCTTTCCCTTTCTGCTTCTTACGGCCATTTTCTGTGTGATCTTAAAGGTTGGTTTGCGTCCTATCTTTGAAAGAGTCGCTGCGGAAAAGCTAGAAGCTACAATATCAATAAATCTACTTTTCCTGACACAGTATTTTTGTTCTAGTTTCTTTACATGTTTAAATTACTTCCAGGCTCAGATAAATTTGGGTCTGTCCAAAATTTTTAATAGATATAACTTGCACCATATGCCTTTTTCAGATTTGTAGTTTTATATTCTTAGCTGTAAATCACGGGGTTTATATTATTAATATTATGGGCTGAATTAAATTCAAACTATTTAATCTCATATAATAGAGGTCTTTTAGATTTGTTTTAGAACAAATCAATTGAAAGATATTAGATTTCTCAATCTAGTTATTTTTTTCGGCGTCTTTCTCTCTCTGTTCACAACTTATCTTTCACTTCTCTCTTCTCTTTCTACCGAACACAGAACTCTTTCACAATGTTAAGAACTCTCTTCTATTCGTGGTCTCCTTGAGCAATTTTGCCTGTTTTTTTGCGTATTTCTTAAAACCTTCGTTTGTAGCTTTCAAATATTCAAACCACCAGTATTATTGGTAGTGCCGCAGTAACCGCAAATCCCTTCTAGCTACTTCACCAGTTACAGCTTTGCTCCGGGTAAGCGGATGGGCCCGGCATTTGGGACGATAATCACCGATCGTTAGCCTCCCGTGCTTGCCTGCCTGACTTGACTCGATTGATGCAATTTGGGGACCCTTGTTCTTTAAACGAGGTCCTAACGAGGGCGAGGGGAAGTATTGGTCCGGACTGGTAAGAAAAGAACTGAGATTGCGGCGACCATCTCATGACACAGACACCCCCTAATGATCTACACTGGATCTCAGACCTTGGGGGCGGGATCTGGTTGTGGAGAGCCCTAAGTACTAGCTGCGTCAGGGAGTCATTTCTGAGCGAGTAATGTGTAAGGGATAAGGGGTGGGGTGGCTTTTATTATTATTGAAGCAAGATTGAAAATAGATATACAATTGCTTTTAATTTGGATAAGACGATACATACAATTTTTATGTTTGTGAGAAAGGTCTTTTTTTCGAAATTTCGGTTGTAATTTAGTGTCAAATTTAGATAAACAAAAATGAAGATTAAACATAATGAGAAAGAAAGAGAGAGAGGGGGGGGGGAGAGAAATGTATAATGAGAGAGGAGCAAGAGGGGAAGAGATCAATCTCAATGTTAAAGCCTGAGATGGCCAGAGGAAGAGAAGATTGATCAGTTAGAATTTAAGAGGGAGAAGTTGAGGACGGACGGGCAGACAGAGAAAGGAAAATCCAAGAGAACTACTCAACCTGTGGGTAATGTAGAGAAGGGCTTCTTTAAACATACACAAAGATTCTGTTTGGAGAGAATTTATATCATCTTGTTCCAAAAATTTTGAATTCTTTACCCAACGAACAAAATAGAGTTTAGGACATGTTTTTCAAATTAGGACCGAGCCATCACTTTTTAATGCATACAACGCAGAGTAAATTTGATTGTCTCTAAAAATCGTATTCCTGTTTCTAGAAACACTTTCTCTAGATTCACAATTTATTAATTTTTATACTGGTAATTTCTATATATACTTTTTTATATTTATCAAATCGACCCAATCTGAAACTTTCTTTCAATCTCAAAAGAGAGGGGTCATCTGTCAGGCCGTATGAAGCAGATATTTGCCAATATGGGACTGGAGCAGAAAAGATGTAGAGATTCCGCTCAATAGAATTAAAAGGAGAAAATGAAACGATGATGATGATAATTATGATGAAGATGATGATGATGATGATGATGATGATAATACTAATTTTCAGGATATAGATCAGGAGGCAAATGGCTGCAGTAAAATTGACCTTGCTTTTTTTAATATATATAATAATACATGATGTTGGTATACAGGAACAGGTCCATCTAGAGGTATGAATACAGTATACAAATATATATTTATTAGTGTAATCTGGGGCTCAAATTAAATACTGAACAGTCTATAGACTCTGACTGATAAACTCGAAAAAAATTACTGATACAAACTTTCTTTAAAATAATATTTGATCCTGCTGCTAATTCTGAAAATTTAAGCGAGTAACTTCTCTGCTTCTATGGAAATTAAAATTCAAACTGATAATAAGTTTTGTGTTAGCAATCACTATGGATTGTCTAACTATTTTAATAAGTAGAATGATAGAATTCCCTACTTCACACTAAGAAGACTCTTCGCTACAAGCGCTGGCAATCGACTGACCAAGCTCGAGCCTCCGCTCTCATTGTCATTTCTCACACTGTGTTCAAATCCGCTCACGGCCTAGATTTAGCCTTAGACTACGAGTTGTTGCACAGCCGTGAGCTTTCTCTGCCTAATTTCTCTCGAGCCCCCAGACTCACCTACATTACCATAAACATTTATAAACATGGCAAGAAATAAACAATTTTTTTAGGTATACGACACAACATTCAAATAATAAAATACATGTTTTATTCTAACATGACAATGATGATGATGATGATGATGATGATGATGATGATGATGATGATGATGATGATGATGATGATGATGAGTACGAGGAAGAGGAGGAGACTAAAAGATATATTTGAAAGCAGAGTCTTGACCACTGTAACTTGGCATCATTTTGGTTTAGGTTTTGTCTTAAGAATGTTGTATTAATGCGGCCTTCAACTCCAAAACACAGAAACGCTAAGAAAAACGAAACAAGCTTGTGGGAAGTTAGGATAAGCTCAACACAATATCTCAACACCACAAATTGCGAAAACAAAGACCAAAGTTTATTTTGAAAGATACATACTAGCCGTCCAAAGAAAACGCACCTCCGATTGTTCAGCATTTATTAATTAGAGATCCATTAAATATTTTGACCAATAACGGCATATTGTAAATTAAGATAGATTTTGATGATGATAACCACGAAATATTAGTGACTGCAAAAAAAAACAACAACTGATCAAACCATAAGATCCTCTTTTAAAAAAAGTAGTTCTAAAGCAAATACAATATCATTAGAAACCCACAGTACGGACTCTACTGTTGCTTTTAAAAACCAAATCATATCTTTGAGGTTTATTTATTTTTCAAGACAGTTTCTTAAAAATGATGGGTTTGACCTTCTTAGGCAACTATTTTTAAGTCTTCACCAAAGCTATAACCATAAAAATAATGTTTGGTTGCAATAAAGACCAGCGAAAGAGTTGCGATTCAAGCATTTCGACATTCGACAAGTTCAACAACTTGTGTATGCTGTGTATACTGAGCTGTGTCAGCTCTGGAGCTGATTTTTTTAAATACGGGATGTTTCTTGATGACCGATGGCGACCTAATTGGGGTTCATAAATCTACTGTTTCACAAATCGTTCTTCGGGTGGCCAGTGCCATAGCAGCAAGACGTCGGGAATTTGTTACTTTTCCTGTTCACACTAGACTAAACAGCTTAAAAGAAGACTTGTATGAGGCTGCAGGATTTCCAGGCGTTATTGGTTGTATAGATTGCACCCACATCAGCATTAGCCGCCCATCTGTTGAAAATGCCGAAATTTATTGGAACAGAAAAGGGTATTTTTAAATCAACGTACAAGCTGTGTGTGATGCTCATCTCAGAATATCAAGTATTGTACTTGTAGCAAGATGGCCTGGATCTACCCATGACGCAAGGATTTTTATAACAGTGTTTTATCCACTAGCTTCTAGAACAGAGAACTGAGTGATGATATACTTAGAGATAATGGCTACCCGAGTCTGCCTTACTTACTGACTCCTATTTTAAACCCAACACACAGAGGCAAACGTAGATAATTATGATGATTCACAAAAGACAACACGCAATACTATTGGGAGTCTTTTTGGAGTTTTGAAATTGAGATTCCCAGCTCTGCATAATGGGCTCATATTGAGTCCATGTCGAAGTGCTACTGTTATCACTGAGGCACGTGCCCTGTACAATTATGGTGTCGATCTTCGTGATATTGGTGTGTTGGATGACTTTATGCTAGACATCACCCCAGTTCATAATATACACGTACGGCTTGGGAATGCAGCGGATGCAGAAAGACAGGCGCTTATACCGACTCGTTTCATGTATAGGTAACAAGACTTATTTGAAAGATGAGCACAAAATAGTATACTATACTAGATCTAGTAGGTTTAGAATCTTAGAAGGAGCTCTTTTTAAAACATTGTAAAGTTCTTTCCTCGTTTTTATTTTTTTGTTATCTTCAAATGTTGAGACATTCATCTGAGCAATCGCATTCATCTTGCAAGGACAAAAATATCCCAAATCCCTCTCTAAAGACAAAAGCGTAGGTCTAGATCGATCTAGATTCTATACGAAGTTTGTGATGAATGACGGTTACTTTTGATTAAACTGAAAGTATAAATGCGGGAAACCCCAGTGTTGGAAAGCAAGCACACCACTTCAAATTACACACCTCGTTTCAAACCTAGGTTTAGCTAAATCACGCTTGGTGCAACATAGATTTAAGTTACACCTCAAGCGCGATTTAGTTGCGTCTGGCTTAGTGTTAAGTCGGACTCACATTAACCGCGTTGGTGCAACCGAGTGGGTATGTGTAATAATATGCATCGCCCAGCTAAATGGTTCCAATCTAAATCATTCAAACAATTTGGACCTGTAAAGCGTCATTTGCTAAGCGGCAAGAGTAACTTTGCAAGAGAAAATCCTCTTAAAGGTATCAAAAGCAGATATTTTTTCAAAGCTTGACACAAGTTAATTATTACAGACATAATATAGTGAGAATGGCCAATAGAAGTGCTAAGGCATATTGAGGTTACAAATAGCTCACCTTATAACAAATTAATGCTACATGAGCTCAATAGCATTTCATATTCTAGAGAGTCGTTGATACCGCCCTCCCTGAGGAGGGACAGTAGAAACTTCAACAAAGAAGTAACGCAAAACATTGATTATGTTGTTTAATTATCTCATGAATTCTTTTCGTACGCATTCAAATATGTACCTTCGCACTTTCAAACGAAATTTAATTAACCAAGAGCTTTTCATACTAGCCTTCGTGGTACCTTTTACTTCAAAAGTTCTTTGGGAAAACCTAAAGATGAGAATGAATTATCATTGTTTTTTAACTTAGGGTGCATTAGGTTTTCGAGGATAAACTGAGTTGTCTTGTTGTTAATCACTTTAAGAGTTTAGTACATTTCATGTTTCCAACATTGTTTAGTTTCGTATACCTTCATGCTTCTCCTGGATGGAACTGAGAAAAACTAATCATTTACAAAAACTAACAAAATAATTATCTACATCATTTTATTGTGCAAGGTTCAAAACACTTTTTTGAAGAGCTTTCGATCGCTAAGGAGTGTGTGAGATTTTTGTACGGTTATTATTTTACATTCATTTACTCTTTGGTTTTACATATTGATAAATAAACAAAGATTTTATTCGATGTCAAAATATCTTCATCAAATAAAATAACGTGCCATTTGAGGCTTAAAAAAAACGATAATTTTTAATCAATTATTCCACTCCTTTTTTCCTGCCTTTCTACTTCTCCTTTTCTGTTTTCTTCATTTTCAGTTTAATATTTTAATTAAATCTGAAACAGGCTTAGAGAATGAAAAGATCTTATTATTTTTCTTGCAAAATAATATCCAGATTGTGTCCCTAATCCTGCCGCGGGCAAAATCGTGAATCTCCTAGTCAATGATGAGAAAGAGAATGTTTTCATTAATTAGATGGCTGGCGGGCTTCCATGAGATCAGAGTTCTGTCCAACATGTTAAGAGACATTTTTGCTTATGATTAATTCTCTTTAATGAGTTGTGAACAGTATGATAGAGAAAAAATGAAGAAATGAAAAAAACTCAGCAAACCATGGAGATGCGATGGGTCAATTAGAAAAACATCTGTATATAGACTTATTAAAATAGATACACGAACGAGGAGTGAAATAAGATGAGAGAGACACACAGGCAGAGGCAGACAGTTAGAGATGAGGAAGAGGAGGAGCGAGAGGATGAAAGAGGGGGAGGGGAGGGATGATAGACAGAGACAGACAGAGTGAGAGAAAGAGACACAGAGAGAGAGAAGGGGGGAGGGAATAAGAGCTAAAGGAAATCAAAATCACTAATATTCCATTCTCAGCGGAAGTTTCTGTTCAGTTTTTGAGATCTACAGTCGAACCAGCTGATTATTTTTTCCAGGATTCCTATTTGGAAACATATATATCTAGGAAGGTGCATTTATGAAGACTATTGAATCCTGAAACTTCATTATGAATGTCGTATGCATGTCACAAACAATATGAAATGTAAATGGTGCATCTTACATTTAGAAAACCTCAGTTGGCTTCTGAAACTTCAGTATTAACGTCGCTATGAACCACATAGCCAATATAAAATAAAAGTGGTGCAACCTCAGCTGATTAAGCCCTTCACTCGGTCCCTTGTTTTGCAGGAGACAATGTACTGATTTGAAAAAGACAGCACATACAGCTCAAGAAAAAGCAACAATACTCTGGCTGTTTTACACTTAGAGTCACTTTTCAGCTAAATACAGTGTCTGATTTTCTTTAAAACATTGTTTGCTCTTCTGAATTGGTTTCTTCCGAAACTAATACTTCTGCTCGGTTATTTAGCTCATGCGATATACATGTAGTCCTTTCCGTCTGTTTCCATAATCACCAACCAGAAAAAAATATTCTCAACTAGAGTAGGAATAGGTCACTATTACTAACAAAGTCATCGAAGCACGTTATACGACACAAAATTTTCGGCGAATGGTGACGCTTGGTCAGTCCAATGGTACTGAGAAAGGGAATGTGCCTCCTCGCGGAGAGAACTAATGTAATATCCTAAGATTTCCTTGTCATACGATGATTAGTCCCTAACTTTTACTCCGACATTGAGGTTTTATTAACAAACCGCACCATTTCGCATAAACAGAAGGGACAGGGGGGAAAAGAGCAAACGAAAGTGTATGTATAGCTAATACAGTCTAATATTTTAAAGTATTGCTGGATCCGAGTTTCTTTATAATCAGTTTTGACAAATATAGTTGAAAGTAAAATATTAAATGTTTAAAAATTGTCCCCCTAATGATATGATGTGGACAGTTTGAATTTTTGCTCATAATAATGCTCAACAGTGCCCTCATAAAACTAAAATGTCGTAAAATGTAAACATTTTATTTTACCTGTGTTTAAATCTGATTCGAATTGATAGTGCGATGGTTTAAGGCAATTTACGGCAAAACAGTAGTGCTTTACAAAATTGCTATGAACACGTATGATACTTTTCTTGAAATAAAAAACAGCACAGTAAGTTTAGATTCCTATTATCTTATTTGTGCCAAAGTTTAAATTCCTATCTCTCTTATTGGTACCAAAACTTAGATTCCAAGCTCTCTTATTGGCATTGTTAGCTAAATATCTAACTCTCTAATTCTACCTGTAAAACAAATTCCTAAATTCTTAGCTCTCTTAAACGCACCGTACGTTAAATTCCTAGCTCTTTTGTTCGCACCGTAATTTAAATTCCTAGCTCTCTTGTTCGCACCGTAAGTCAAATTCCTAGCTCTCATATTCGCACAATTTGCACCATCTTGCTTTTTGACAGCATTGTTGCTGGTTCAATTGCATGCATTGATAGTGACTGGTATTAGGGCCTATATATTGAAGGCTCGAATCTCAAACCGTCCAACCTACTTGACCTTCCCCATAGGGGCATAAGATTTTAAGAACAACAGATCTTCTATGACGTTAATATGGAACGACGAATTGAGGCATCCAATTTAATAATAAACACACTCGAAATTGTCTTTAAATGTGTGTTTTAAAAATCAGTAAATAAAATCCTAAGACAATATTTACAACAGTAAACTAAAATAAGATATAAGATTATATCATATTGAAATATACGAACCAAAAAAGGTGCTAAGTTACGTTGCACTTGGGTAAGAAGCCTTTTTTTTTTAACTTTAAAATCTACTTAGACGCAGCAAAGGCTGCGGGTTAACATTATTTCCCTGTTTATGGTTATCAAAAATAAAGATCTCTTTGTTAGATTTTATTACTTTCTCTTCTGTTGGTTTTTATATGCATGGTTGATCGTGAAAGCACATAATTTAATTGATAACTACTGGATTAAAATAAAAACGCATCACACCATTTTTGGTAACATTCTTAAGTATTATCTGAATTGAAAGAGCTCTATTTATTGTCAGTAAAACTATGACTTCAACCTCAATTCCGGCTTGTTCAAATCTTCTTTTCCATCATTCAAACCTCGTAATTTGTGTCTCAATCTGGATCATTTTATGCGGAAAACACTTCTCGCGCCAGATACGTTAAACTTTGAAGTTAATATCCGCTCTTTCCGTTCAAAAATGTAGAAACGAATCCTTTACTTTCAAAAACTTCAATAGCCAGATTTTCCCAAAAAATTGGCAACAGCCAGAACAACCTAGATCCGCTTATGCTGAAAAGTAAAAATATCCTTTTTTTTCAGAAGTAATATAGATTGCCACAATTTCGGACTTGTAATGCTGCAAATCAATACAGCTGTTTTATATTTCCTTAAACCCATAAGCTGACAGACAGATCAAAAATTAATTATACAACCGAAAAATACATCATTAGATGTAATTGCAAGGCACTTATGAGACAGTAAATTAAGTAAAACTTATGTTATTTTTAACAAGAAAAAAAGGGCAACATGAGTTCGGAAAAACCTATGCTTACAACATGAAATACATTGCAACTGTGTAGTTCTTGTGGAATAATTTTCTATTGATTTTTCGTAATCACTGGCACTTTCTTCTGCATACCATAAACTACTTTACTGTTGACCTTTCAGAGAAAATGTTTTTTGGGGGCAGCAAATCTATGAAAAAGGTATGCTTAAGATATTTAAAGGAAAGATGAAACAGTTTAGCATTTAACATTGATTTTTACAGATGCTTGTAAACCTTGCTACGTCTTTAGAAGACTCGTTCAAAACATTTCTAGCAACTCACGGTGTGCCTGAATAGTTTTAACATTACAGGCAGTAAATAGTCCAAACTGAGAAATTTGGAAAATGTAAATCATCTTTTTTATTTCTAACAACATTTGGTCTCAGTAAAAAAGCTATTCGATGATCAGCTAAAAGATTTTTAAACTAACGCCTGTCAGGAGACAAGTAGGTGAACTCAGTTTGCAGTGCTTTTATCAATTCCAACTGTCCAATTTTCACGTCTAAAACCACATTATCCTGCCAATAAATCTTGTGTCGACTGTCTCGCTCGCTACTTTTAACCAAAATTGATTTTAATGCACCTTTTTCTGGTCGGCCCCTTATTTTAAAATGTCTGGCTGTCTAGCTGAAACTTCCCCTCCCCTTCTCTCTTACCGTTTCAATCCCTCAGCAACCAGATAATTTAGTCTCAGGCAATAAATTGTATCACGGACAATACATTGCAAGTCGGCGAACTCTTTTCAAAGAGGCTTGTAGTATACCGTTTGTGTGATGAAAGAGCTCTTTTAATAAATGTAGTCATAGATTTGTCACGAAACTGCTTTGAAAAGCTGTTTGGTAAAATGCCGAAAAGCAATCTAGTTTACACCTGTAAAAGAATTGAGTTAAAACCACTCTTAAGTTTTTCTTGTCGAAATCAAAAGATATTGAAAACTTTTATGGAATTTCTATTTAGACAAAGTATTTTTTTTTACTTTCATTGACTATAAAATGTAAGGAGCCGTCAAAAGACCGACAGAATGCATCAAGTATGACAGCACTAAGTTAAAGAAAATAACGTGTACATCAGCTAGGTCATGGAGAAAAAAACCACATCGTTAGTGCCTATAGCAAAATTGTGCACTTATTTTAGCGTACTGCAAACTTACATTTTGTAAATATCTTAATTATTATGGCCTTCTTTCTTGAAATCAATCTTCTCATAAGCGTTCTTCTAGTTGCTTTTTCCATAATGGATTCTATCAAAGTTTTTGTCAGAACAACCAACCAGGAATATGTGAAACAAGGCTGCATTGAGGCATCCACTCTCATACCCCATGGGCCTTATTTACGACTTAAACTCCATCCAACCTCATCTTTGGCAGTTTGCAAGATGACTTCCGCTCATTCGCCAACTGACTGTCGGTTGATTAAGACAATGAATGACTGGCGCCGCCGCAAAGTTTCCGGTTGAGCACACATTAAGATTCCAAGCTCTTTAGCAAACGTGCGGGGTTATTTTTATTCTATGTAGGGGGCCATAATTATCCAAAATTACAAAATGTCATAATATATTTTACAGGCACGGTAATTTAGAGATATCTGCCCCTGAAAAAAAAGTTATGGTTTATTCTCGTATCTTACTGGCTAGGCCTAGCTAGTAGATCTACTCTAGTACCAAAGTACTTGTGGTACTTTCTGGTGCAACTATTATCAGTAGTCTACGCAAGTGCAATTAGAAGTAATAATTCGCTTAAATTTAAATGCAAGACCACTAATAAAATATATTTGAAATTTCTGAAGTCCATTGCCAGGACTTTGGGCAAGTGTACGCGTTAGGCCTACCGGAAAACTAACATTTTCATGTTTAGTTTCACTTTCTCCCTTTTTTTTCATTTGGACACCTAGCGCTTACGGGCTCCACTGGGACATGAAAAGTTAGAAGATAAAATTATAAATCTCGCGTTCAGGGTGAATGAGTCGGAAGTTGTGTATTACTTTTTTTTGTTTTTGTTTTTTTTGAGAAAACGGCATTCAAAGGTCTTTTTTTTCTTCTTTTTCTCTTTATTCTAAATCAACAAAAATTTTAATATCTTCCCTCAAAATATTGATAATTTTTTTTTACTTTTTTATGCTAGGAAGCTTAAAATGTCGTGTTTAAGACGCGAAACATTATTTCGTATAATTATATATAATATATTTGAGTTTATAAGTAGGAAATCCTTTCCCAAAACATTTTAACAGTGGGATAGTAAATATTGACTTAAACTAGATCTAGAGATACAACAAGACAAACTGAAAGCAACGATAGAAGACAAAGGCAATGACATAGATATCCATAGGCTAAACTCGCATATCTAAAGTAGGGGTCTTTTAGTGTTTGTTGACCAATACAAAAATAGATCTGTATTTAATTAGAGTTGGCATAGTTGTTCTTGATTTAGTATTATTGCTTTGCGAGTGAGATCTTTCCAGAATGGGTGTTATGAGGTTATGATAGATTGATTAGTCTGGTCATTTATGAGACTTTAAAAATAATAAAAATTTGAGGCAAAAAAAAAATCTTTTCTCATATTTGGAGTTAAAAAAAGATATTTTCTGCGAGATTCGACCACACGTCTTTAATGATACAAGGAAAGAATCTGGGCGCACAGGCGTTACCATCTACACTATCTCGACATGCAATATTTTATCCAATTATATTGTTATAATCCTATGAACACTTTCTATTTTATTCAGCTTGCTTGCTTTACTTTTTTTTTTTGGGGGGGGGGGAGAGGGGGGTCATCAATCTTTTTGCTCAAATGTTGTTAATGTTGAAAGAAAGACAAGGACGTTTCTTGATATTTAAAGGTTAAAAGGCATTGAGATTAGTCTAAAAGTCTAAAAGTAAATGAATCAAAATTTATTGTGCATTCTAATAGATTTAGATCTACCTACACCGTCACAGTAGTTCTATTCTGAGGTAGACCTGGGCCAGGATCTAGATAGATCTATCAATCTAATAATATAAAGAACCCGCTTTGGTGTGCTAAACAAAAGGAGCCGTATTTTCTTTTAGGGTATTAGATTAGATATACTAATCTACGATATTTTGGGAATGTTTATCTTATTTTATAGTCAAGTTTCGAGTAATGACAAACGTAAACGGTGATAATTTGTCTTTTTAAAATGTTGCATTGGGCTTAGCGGGCTTGATGAGGAAGACAGAGCGCTAAGAATAGATTGCCTATGGATAGTTAAACTTTGATTGCTTTACAAATACGAACCGTGATTATTGTGGTTTAATCAGATCCCCCAGTTGTCACAAACAACTATAGATTTTCTATAGGATATCATCTGGGGCTTCCTGGCCGGAACTCGCCAGCGATTTTCGAACAAAACACAAATCTCCAGTTTCATTCCGGTGGTGAGAATACATAGAAATTGCTGCTTCAGAGCAATGAGCCTACATCTACCCTAATAGTATTTTATAAAATTGACTTTTATCCACAGCGGCGTCTTCTCGGGTTGACCGGTTGGAGTGAACTCTTCGCGTGTGATAAAGTTTTATTTACTACAAAATTATGATTATGTAAGTGGCAATCTTGAGCGCCACCAAACAACTCATTATTGTTTAAAAGTTGAGAAATTGTTGTATTCGCGGATCACTGCCTCTGTTTTAGCAGGTTAGGTGCCATTATGCGGCGCTTGTCTTTAGATCAAGACGTTGAACATTATTTGAACAAACGAATATTTTGACTGCAATAGACTGTAGGCCTATCTTAGTGTAACGTGGGTATGACATAAATTGACGAATATTTTTTAAGCTAATCTTATTAGTTTTATCTTTCTTTGTACAGTTTGCTTTATTCCTTTCCATGGAACAAGATAAAGGTAAGTTGGGGCTTGTTGTATAGAAATTCAACAACATGGTTACATAATGATTGGTAAAGAGATTTCTTGAAAAAACTATTTCTTTAGGGTAACCTTATTGTAACACCAAGCTGTCTGTCGTCGTAGATTTTTTTCAATTTTTCTTTAAAGGAACCACTCGAGTGGCTTTTTTCCTGGCCGGGTAATAAAAGCGAACATATCCCTGAAGTTTACTGATTTATGTCTACCAGCGATCGAGAAACGTTTCTCATCCAGCTAGATTTATGTCCAAGAAAAGAAGGGTTATTATAAGGCCGAATATTAAAACAGCGGATCTAGAGAAATAAAAAAAACGTAGGTTTTCTTCACAACGTTAGTTTTGAGGGTTCCTTCAATGCAGAGGTTACGTTCGTGTCTAACTTAGCTAGAAAGCCTTTAAGTTTACTTCATGTATCTATTCTAACAACTACAATTATGGATTTTGTCATAAAATAGTTGAAGACAATGTTTCACAACCGGGCACCATATTCATCACCACCATCATTATCAGTAGCAGCCCTAACATACACCCTCATTATCGTTGTTGTTATGAATTTTTTATTGATGCTGCTATGAAGTAGATTCAAATCCGAAATGGAGTTCAGCTATTACAGAATTTTCTCTTAAGTTTTAAGTTTCTTGAGTGTCTTGTATACATGTTCAATAAAATATATGACCAATTCCTAGTTTCCAATGTCTTCAAAACTCATGCACGTTTTATAATAATACCAGGGCAGGTTGATATTTAAGTTCTGTTTGCTAATAACTCAGTCAATTTTCGTCACATTGACCTAAAATTTCATACATGTAAATATATACTCTCAAACCGTTTTTCTAGGTTTGATTAAAACAAAGTTTGTGTGACGTCTTTTGTACTCATAATGCAGTGACGCGCAACATGTCGTAGGGTAGCCATGTTTATGAGACAATGGTGCCTTCCATTGACCTTCCCATCGAACAGCGTTCTGTTATCGAGTTTTTGGCAGTTGAGGGATGTTTTGCTACAAACATTCATGTAAGAATGAAGAGTTTCTGGTGAAACGTGCATTTCAGACGGTTCAGTTTGCAAATTGGAAGGAATATTGAAAGGGGAAGAACCCAGAGAGACAATTCTGCGTGATCAAAAGCGTTCGGGTAGGCCCCTCTCTGAATTGGACACGGCTCATCGAGAGAAAGTTGACTGCATGATAAGAGCAAATCGAAAGGTCAAACAAAAGGAGATTGCCGATGAAATAGCCATTTCGAAAGAACGAGTACACCATATCGTCACAACTGTACTGGGTTACGGAAAAGTCCGTGCCCGTTGGGTCCCAAGATAGCGCACGGTATAGATGAAAGCGCAGAGAAAGGACATGTGTACTCAACTCTTAGAGCGTTACAGTGCAGAAAGAGAAGCATCTCTGTAACGCATTCTGACTGGAGACGAGTCCTGGGTCCACCACTACGATCCAGAATGTAAAGCCCTATCGATGGAGTATAGGCACAAAACTTCTCCAAGTCCAAGGAAGCTCATGATTGTTGCCTCTGCAAAAAGGTCTTGTTCACTGTTTTCTGGGACATGGATGGAGTGGTCCACATAGATTTTCTGGAGTAGGGTCAAACTGTGAACTCTGAGTGATATATTTCAACCCTCCGAGCTCTCAAACTCAGATGTGTTCGGCGTGATAAGGACTCAATCCTGCAAAACCAGTCACCAAACTCAAGACGCCTAAAGGCAGCTGAAACTTAAGACCCTACCACACCTTGCATAGAGCCCCGATCTTGCCCCCCTCTGACTATTTTTTGTTTCCCCAAAAGAGTAAATACCTGAAGGGTCATCACTATGACAATGATGAATAAGTTCTCGCAGATGTTCTCATATGGTGCCGTGGACAGTTGTCTGAGTTCTTCGCTGGCAGCGTGCGCCAACTAGTAAAAATTTGGAGACTGTGTGTTGATCGCGGCGGTGACTACGTCAAAAAACAGAGTGCTAAATATGTAGCTAAGATATTAAGCTTTTGTTCGACGTATTGTTTGTGTATATGATGAGAAAGATTAAAAAGTTGAGATTAAACGGAGCTAAATTATCAGCCTGCCCTTGTATTTCCACCTCTTGTTTTGAGACTCAGCGCTGAATTGATTTTAGATTTTGTGAGTAAAACTTACTTCTAGGTAAAGACCCTTCCGGAAAATAAAAGAATACAAATAGTTCAAACTTGATTGGTCGACGATTTCAAGTTGTTATGATTAAAAATTGAGCAAAAATCGTCTCATTTTAAAAGAAATGTCAAGATTTGTGCAAAACACATATAAATTTTTGAAGGCTTAAGATCTAAAAGTCTTTTTTAGTTGTTGTTATTGTTAATTCCTGATTCGACGGAACGTAAGTTTGTGGGTATCAAAGATTTTAAGAAATCAATAAAACTTGTTTTGTTGGTACAATTAAAAACATTTTTTATTTATTTTGAGTATCGCTAGAAAACGCAAACTTGCATGCGTAAAAAAACCAGCACTGAGAATTTATTAAGGGGTATGACTTTAAGTCATGATTCGTACCAGTTTTATTTTCATAGAATACCCATGAATAATATTACATTGGGTCACGGTATGAGTCTAACTATGGTTAAATGAGCCTCAGAAGTTTTGTTGGTGTGTGACATAAAGTATGATGGATCGATCTTGGAAAAGTACGTTCTCGACAAAATTTAAACCTGAAAAAGCACAAGATGTTTGGTGCGTTTTCTTTTTCTTAAATCAAATTCGCTTTTCCAAAAGGTGTTGATCTTTCCTAACCCTATCTCTCTTAAGCAGAAAAAATAGGGTGTGGAAGAAGTGGTTTGTAGGCTTTCCTAAAATCCAGAGTAGTGGTACGGCGTCCAGTCATTTCGCAGAGACGTAATCGGATTTTTGGGGGGAAATTTTCCAAATCAGTGATGACTAGTAAAGTTTTTGAGAAAATGCAAAGTTGATCTCAATACAACCTTCTCGAAATTAACTATGCTTTTCTCCTGCAAATAGATTCCTTCGGTTTGCATAGTTTTCCAAACCAGTTATTCTTCTAATGTTAATATTATTATTCTTGTGTTTTTATATTTTGTTATTCGTGCTATTATGAGTTTTTTCAAGCTGTGATTTCTATGTGTTATGCTCCAGTCGCAAAGGGGGAGAAAAAGCAAGTTTAGACCAGTCTGAATCTCATACGGGTACGAGCCAATTGGCAAAAATGACAAAGAGACAAATGAGAATTGGTTGGTTCAATACAATTTGCATCAAATTGAGTTCTCAGGTTTGCGTATCTGACAACCGTGTTTTTACTAAGAATGCAAGCAGACATTTGTGTATGATCATAGCTCTCAGCGGATATATTTCAATGGGTCATATTATCAACTCCACGGTGAAACGTATTGCTTTATCACAACTAAATAATATATCATTATTATTTTATGGTCTGAAGTAAGCAGTCGCGGAATGTGTTTTTTAAATTATCCCAGAACGGAATAAACAAGTGTTTTCTTTTGTATTTTATTTAGTAAAGACGTTGTCTTGAAATTTTTTTTGCCTTTTTACTGAGATTCATGAAGCTATGTTTGATATATGAAAATTTAAACTATTTTTAACTTACTCGCACAGCAAATTTGCAGTGTGGACGAAATAGAATTTTTTTTGCGAATTATTCGATGTGTTTATAGTGTAGATTTAGATACGCAGCTGGTATTGATGCGGACTTGATGTAGTAATAAGATGTTGCTACTTTGAAAGTTATCTACAGCGTCCATTCTTTTGATCTAGCAAATTTTAAATTAGGTTTGAATAATACAATTGTTCCGTTCAGTTTGGAACTTTCTCCTCTATAACTAACCAAACAAATTACATTTCTCAAAGTTTTTTTCCGACTTGGTTAAATAAAAGATGCTGAACCTTCTATTGTATGATAATGTGTAAGTTAAAGACTATATTATTCTTTTTTTTTAATTCCTGTTATCAAGACTGCAATTTGACCACCATCAGCATTATCATATTCTTTTTTTCTTTTTCCTCTTCATCAATTTCTTTCTTTAGTATCATAGAATTGTAATTTTAACACATTGTTCCTCACTATTGCAATGGTTATAAAAACATATTTTATTTTGCTCATTTTTTTGTTTACCCAGCACAAGTGACTGCGAGAAAAAAACCACCTTAGTATCATGGAAGGCCACCCGTACAGTAACTATTGTGACGACTTGTGCCTAGGGTGAACAGATTTTAGACCTCGTCTCTTTATGCCACCAAGGGCGTGAATGGAATGAAAAGGAATATAACAAGCACATTAAAAAATGAATGTATTGGTAGTGCTCACGAATGCATAATGGTTTAAAAAGTAAGATTTGTCTAAAGAAGAGCATAAGTCTTCAGACATGAAAATAATTATGGTTGACAGAACGCCAGGAAAGGTGATTTAAATAACAGGCTTCAAAAATGTGTTTTAAATAAAAAGACTTATCAGTCCCCTGGATATCAAATGGATATTCAGGTTAGGAATATACTTTGTCGTTGGACATAAATCTTAAATATCAATAACAACGCTGTAATGGAATATATTATATTTTGCTTATCTTGTCAACTTGGAGGACAACCGCAGTACAAAATCATTCTTTGCTGTGGGCTTAAACACGTATGATACAATCCGAATCAATAACATTTATAGCACAAACATGTAAAGACAAAGCCGCAGATTTTTCTTATGTCATGATTTAAACAGAAGAATAAGTAGTCAAAATCTTGTTTCTTACTTTGTCCAGAGAATCAAAAAAATAATATAGGAAATAATCCTGTGTGAAATAATTTAAGAGGCGATGTAAGGAAATCAGGGAGATTAGATTGTTTACATACTGAGTTCTAGTTATTTTCTAAAAGTTCATTTATCTCCTTTGACCGGTCGAAAATGTTACAATTGGCTTATCCTTACTCTAAGATTCTTCTCTTTGAAGCAAAGAAAACTGGTTTATGAAGAAGTATATTTTTGTATTTTACAAGGCTATTGGTTCCGAGAGTAGTGAGAGGGGTAGGTTAGGTTCTAGTCCCGTATGTAAGCAGATAGAGCTCTCTCTCTCTCTCTCTCTCTCTCTCTCTCTCTCAGTATCTCTCCCGTATCTTCACTTACAGTTATATCTATCTCTCAGGCTCTTAAGTCCGAGAAAACTAAAGTAAGATCAGGATTCCATTGAACAGCTGTCAACCAAAAGTAATATGTAATATTAAAGACATAAGCTTGTTTAACTTATACCCATACTGAGGGTTTGAAATTGTACTAATTGTTCCGAGAATACTATTGGGTAAGACAATGTTGACCTTTCAACTGTCGGAGAATAGTACGACTATTTTACAACCGTTTGAACTTTCTCATGATGCAGTCAAGGGAATGCATAAGAAACACCCAGTGACAAAATACCACCCGTTATGACAAATATCTTGGCTTCTAACTTACTGGATTTAAAAGATAAACGTTTGCGAACAATGATCTCTTGAGTAATTTTAAGATTTGTAAAAGTAAAGGCAGAGTTCTGTCTCATTTTTAATTTCAAAAATGTGGTAATCATTGTTGTGAACATCTTCCATTATGGTGCTTCGGGCAATTTTAGCTTAGTTGAGCTTCTTTCCATGTTATTCAAGTTGAAAGAAATGAATAAAATGGTGTGGAAAAAAAATAACACTACATTAGGAGGGCAGGTCCTAGATATGGTTATTGGACTTTAATTTAAATGTCAAAAAAGGTGGACAAGTTTAATTCAATTTTCTTGAAAAGAATAAAGCATTTGTAAGGGCCCAATTCTGTGGCGTTTTTAAGCATTAATAAAACTTCAAAACAATTTTGTTTTCATAAATTGTTATTTAAAGAAACTTCTGTGATATCTCCCTTTGAAATGACCAAAAGCTGCAGATGAACACATTGTTTTGCACCGAATATAATGACATTATAGAACTTTAAATCCACTTAGGCACCTATAAATGAACGGCCACATAGCGAAAAAAACATACCCAAAACTAAGTATACCCATTTAAAAGCCCAAATAATATTACTTGGTGAAAGATATAAGGTAAAAACATCGAAACATTTCAACCCTGACCTTCCTGTCCCTGTGCATAACAGGCGAGCGCTGTTTGATATAAGCCAGGCGTTTCCGTGGGAGTGTATTAAGAACTGGGACGAATACAAAGGCATGGTTTGATGTGAGTTGTTCTCTCTACTGTATGACGTGAACTGCGAGCCCCCGGAGGGACTGTTAATGTAGTCTACTTGGTATGCGGTGCTTCATTGATGTTATTTTCATTTCTTTTTGATCTTACAATTATCAAACATTTAACTATCGTGTAGATTTTTTTAAATAACTGTTCTCCGCTATAAGTTACAGGAAAGAGAGGATATTAAGCCTTGTTTATTTTTAAAGCTTCCATGTCAATAATCCCGCTTGTTAAAGTTAAAAGACCTCCCACGGTCTAAATTTTAAAGTAAGGAGTTTAATTTGTTTTGGTAATGAGCCGACAGCACGGATTGAAATAATAACAAATGACAGCTATTGATGCTCCGCGGCCGAGATAGCTCAGTTGGTAGAGGCTTCGCTCCGTGGCCCAGAGGTCGTGAGTTCGAAACACAGCCGAGCACAGTCCGGGCCCCTACTGGTTTGGGCGGTGTCAGTATAATGTGACCGGCTGAGGCTAAGTCATGGTATCCCCGCTAGTCTCTGGGTGGCAGCCCGTACATTGTCATTGGGACCCAAGCCCTGAGAGCACCTTTGAGGTGGAATTGGGCTTGTAAAATATCCTTCTATCAATCGCTCCGCGGCGGCATTTAATTTGAACAAAATGAATTCAGAGGACTAGGATAGTTATGGCTTTTTTGCTCCATTTTTTCGTCCAGGACTTTGCCAAGGATTCTGGAAAAATCCCACGTTATAATCGTTGTAGCGCATGTGGACACGAGATCCCAGAAGTAAAGGTCATTGACAAAAAGTTCTAAATAAAAGAGAGTTGTTTATGAATTCATTTTGTCGTCACGGGTTCCTACGACCGAGCCTCCTATTCTGTTTACACAACGACTATTTTTTCTTGCAAGGAACTGGACCATGCAATCTCACTATAATTGCCTTCTAAATTTCATGTTGCGTATTTAATTATTGTCGATAAATAGTTCATGAACAGATGCATCTTAAAAACTTGAAAAGAAAAAGAAAGAGAGTGAGAGAGAGAGATAACACAATTTTTGGCAAGTTATGAAGAGGCTGAATATATTTTCGAGGATAGAATAAATTACGTAGGAGATTTTTAAACAATTTGTACATATGGAAAAGAAGATAAGGGGAAACGTGAAGGTTTTCAAAGGAAGTCAAAACATGTATACTGATCCAGCAACCTGCTTTATGACACAAAAAGAGACATAAAACAGACAGACAAACAGACAGAAAGACACAAAGGTGAAAGACAAAGAATATAGTATGACAAACGCATAGCACGTCCATGGTAGGCGAGGCCGTTAAGAGACTAACAATATCTTTGAAAGGTTTCTCGCTGATGGCCAAGTGAGTCCCCCAAACCCCATTGTGATTGGTGTGATCTGATCTGATAGATTTCACTAGGGCTGGCACTCTGGCACCGTCAATCAGTGTAATGGACATGGTGAGCCGTGCTGATACCAATCATCCACTTAAATAATGAAGCCACAAGCTTCGGTCTATCCAATGATGTATAAAACCAATAGGCTGCTTGGATTTTATACAGGACATGCATCGCACTGTAGGTTTGATTTTGTTTGTTGGCTGAGTGCGGTCATTGTCCGATATACACTCTTAAATTTCTTAATCCTTTTAAATACCAGTTAATGTGTTCGGAAGTTCACGATAGGCAAATAGCGTGCCGCTTCAATTTGCTGTTGGGTTTGTTTGCTGAGAGAGGTCACTGTCCCACAGATTTTCTCTCTTTTTTTTTGTTCCCTTCAATGATCCGTAAATTTCATGTATTCGAAAGTTAACAATGTACAAATGGCGCTTTGTTACAATTGAATATTTTAATTTATTTGCTCTATTTATATCGGAGTGATTATTATCATGACCGAAGTTATTTAATTTGCAGAAGATATCACAATGTAGAACTTACTAGAAGTCTGCAAGTATAACTTATACTACTTCGGGTTAGAGAGGGCTTCGTGTAGAGCATAAATCGTTGTGTTTCTTTCAAAAATTGTTGAAGGTCATTCAAGAAATGCGAACATGTAAGTTTCTTTGGTATAAATTGCTTGTAGAGATTTTGTAACGATGATGACTATAATAAAAAATAATAATAATTATTATGATGATGATGTTGATGATGATTATAATGTTGATAGGGATAATAATAATAATAATAATGATAATAATAATAATAATAA
>BMAT01002918.1:130931-146844 GCA_019649035.1 Elysia marginata
TCTCTCTCTCTCTCTCTCTCTCTCTTTCTCTCTCTGAAATCAATCAGTTGGTTGTAATGGTAGAAGAACGGACTTTCGTTCCTGTGTGTACCATCCGGTAATTTACATCAAAAAAGAAAATCCAAAATCCAAAACATAGTTTAGAAATTAGGAAAGGAATCTTCCAAATGCAAAATAGAGCCTACTACACGTTCTTGTATGTTCATTTTTTTCTTTTTTTTAATCACAAGTTATATAATACATAGAATGTAAATTATAATTTAAAAGATGTACTTGTATAAACACTGTCGATAAAAGTTTCCCACATCTCATAACGTAATGTGTAAGCTTTAGGTTGTTTGAATTTTAACGTGCCTTTTCAACTATAAGGTTATATCAAACGGCGCTTTGGACAATTGAAAGCGTGCTGCCACACTTCGATGTAAGGAGCGCTTGCATACACCACAACCAGTCACATTATCCTGACACCGGGCCGACCAGACTTAGCACTAAATCCATAATGCTAGACACCAGGCGGATCAGCTGCTAATACCAATTTTAAAGTCCTTGGTTTGACTCGCCCGGGAACGAACCCACACCTCCCAATCTTTGAGCGAGTGTCTTACCGCTAGGCCACAGAGCCGGTCGTAATCTGTAAGTTTACGTCGTGCAAAACGTCTTAGGTGCAAAACCAATAATTACTTCTAGGCCTTAAAAGGTCGCATAGAAGCATCAAAAAGGGCTATGGGAAGATTTCAAGACACATTAGTTTTTTTGTTTGTTTGTTTTTTAACTATGAATCTTTCAGATCACGGGTAAGATGAAGCTTCAGTGAAAATTTCATTAATTTTTGTTTCAGCTCTTTTTTAGAGATTTTTGTAACAGCTTCCCGATCGCATTGCCTTATAGCAATAGATCTTGTTATCATTATTATCATTATCGTTATTATTATTATTATTATTATTATTATTATTATTATTATTATTATTATTGTTGTTGTTGTTGTTGTTGTTGTTGTTGTTAATATTATTCTTATTAATATTGTTATTGTTATTAGGTTACTATTATAATTATTATTTATGTTATTATTTTTAATATCATCAAGGTTAGTATCCTTGGGTTAAGCAATCAATTCTATTATTGCCTTAAATTGTTTATATAACTTCTGTTTCTCGTCCAAATGAGAAAAGTCCTGGTGCCGCATTTGTCATCGTTACGAAATACAATTCAACCCTCTCTATATCTTCCCATGGGTCTTTCTCTCAGTAGTTTTCAGTCTTTGTCCAGAATGATTAGGAGCAACGATAAATGTTCTAATACAAAGATGTAATCACTGTGCATGGATGGCGGGGCGGAATGCCAAAGATATCGGTGCTAATTATCTTCCCCTCATTGCTCTGTTGGCAGGTGACTTGAGCCTGTAACAGCAGCGACCTTAAGAATTGGGGCAATTCCTTCTCTTGTCATAACTTTTGTTCTCTGTACTTGGTCAAAAGCATTAAAGAATTAACAAAAAGTCAGTTTTGGTTTTCCAACTTAGTTATTATAGAATCTAGCATAAACATGTATGAAATGTCGAGAGAAAAATTGTTATCTTTTTCCAAATCTCTTTTCGCACATATTATTCGTTTAAACCAGACCAAACAAACGTTAGTTCAAAAACAGATTTCTTTAAATAAATATTTTAAATTACTATCGAGATATAGCCTTACAACTTCTTTGCCTTTAACTTTTGAAAAAAAAATAAATTACGAATGTTGAAACTAACTTTTGAAGATTAACTTAAGCAGAATTTACGCTTATCAGTACTAAAGAAGTTTTGACAGTAGCTTATTTTATTTAGTTTTACCCGCATTTACCCTAGGCAGTATTAATCTTACGGATCGTTGGCGCATATCATTGAGTAGCTTCATCTCAAGTCGACATTAATTAAATATTCCTCAAGGGTTAGTTCCACTAGATCTTCCCAGAATTATAGAACTGTGGGAACTTGCCGCGTCGGGCTCTTGGCATTGGAAAATAACGAACTCTTGTGAAACTTTTTTTTATCCTATTAGTCTGTTCTTATTCGTCGGGGCTTTGAGGTGAACGAAAAAAAATAAATATGGCTGACAGCTTCTAGACCAATTTGATGGATCTTTGATAGTTTCCAACTTCGTCACATTTTTGTATGCGAGGAACATACTTAATAATAAGTTTAGGGGTGGAGTAATCTCAATTTCTTTCTTTTTGCCAATATTTATCTTACTTCATGTTCAATTGAAATGCTTTATGCGATTTAAAAGAAATGCCTTTTTTACCGTGATGTAAGAAATATAACAATTGTTAAACACCGTAATCCTTTCATTTTTAACAAATTATATATGTAGCTTATAATGAATGTGTTGTGTTGGTCGTACATTTTATCATCTGTTACATGAAGATCTACGTGTGAGACACAAGTGCGATTATGACAAAAATGTTCACATGATGACCACGAATAGGTCACTAAAATAGAAGTTCTATCACGGTCTCATTAAGTTTACTGAATACATCATTTCTTCCGTACCTTCGCGGAATCTCCATGTTGCTGTTATTCATAGCATTTCGGCATCGATCAGATATCCCAATCAGAAGTTTAGATATTCCATGGTAAAAGCTAGCTGCCTGTTATTATCGTCTATCTCGAAGCCAGAAAACTATTATTGTCCCGGAGTGAAATAAAATAATTATATCGTCTGTGTGGCTTCTGTTCCTTGGCGTGCACCTATACTCTTTTGTAAACTTTTTCCCTCCGATTTTAGGAAGCTTTTGAATATAAAGGAAAGAAGAAAAAATGAAAAGCAATAACGCATGACTTTTTCTTTACAGGGGCCTTGTACATTAACACGAATGTTTTTTTTTTGTTGCCTAAGATATCATATGAAGAATATAAATGATATAGATCTGTGCAAAAAAGAAAGATTCCCTTTACCACCCACCTATCAGAAATTGGGAAGCCGTTGACGTGTAGGTTCTCATTCTGGCTTCTCTAATTTAATTTCAAATAACAGTGTACCATCTTTTATTTGTATTTCGTTGTTGGAAGTGTTGTTCTATTAGCTCTTAATGAAAACCCCATTAAAAAGCTAGCAAGAAAAAAAGAACTTTTGAAGGCTTTCCATAATTAATTTGTGTTTATTTTTTCTTCTATTACACTCTAACAATGGTTAAGTTAAACGTGAACAGGACATCGCAATATGGTTCTACTCGCGTTTAAATGCTTATAAAACGAAACCCCATAGATAAACAAATTTCTTAAGGACCAATTTCTTTAACATTGTTTTGGGGGGACGCCATGAGCTGGAAACATTTACCATGATAGACAAAACATCAAATTGCAAACAGAATTAAGGGATTATATTTTGAGTTCAGTTTAATCCGATTCTTATTGGTATCGCTGAGCTTCTTAAATTCTAGTTTACGTTTGCAGAAAATATGTTTCAATGAAGTAAGAGTACCTTTGTTTGAAGCCCAGTGTTTATAAGTAAAATAATTCAGGCCTACCGATCTAGTTTGAACAAGGGTGAAGATGAGGGGAGGTTGGGCAGCCAAATGGGGCGATTGCTTTTTAAAAAAATACATGAACTTTTTTCCCCGTGCCTTTTCTATAATTTTGACCAGTGCTGGTTAATTTTGTTTATTTTCCTCTTAGAAAGTGAGAATAGGTTGATTTGAATAGACAGATTCATCAGAGTACGTTCATGTTAAAGATTGAAGAGGCTTTAAGACAAAAGATAATGAGCAATCGCTACATAATGATAAACAAAGAAATGTTCGACAGATAATTTAGATATGTTAGAATTGCTAGTTATGAACCTTTCGCTCCATTGGGTCGCAAGGGAGGCACATCCCCATTTCCTGTCCATAAAGGACTGGCTGGTTGTCACCGCTCATGGACTATCTGCTCGAAACGTACGTGAAAGACTCCTCCTTGCTTCCTCCAATCATGTGATGCCATCCTGAGACAGGCAACAAGAAGACAACCAATGCCTGTGAACGCTTTCATCGAGACTTTGGAGAATTCTTTTACACATCTCACCCAGACATTTTCAAGTTCCTTGACGTTGTGACTGCCTTCCAAGCAAAGGTGTACATGAAAATCCGAGCCACAGCCCGCCCAGTGGTAGCAACAAAGAGAATAAAGCAACTACAGAAAAAAGTGAACAAACTGAAACAACTTTTCGATGAAGGCAAGCTTGAGGTGAGAGAATACGTACACGAGATGGCAATGCGATACCAACCTGTAAATGTGTAAATATGTTTTAACCCGTTCAACAATAAACCAAGTCATCATCCAGATCGAAATTCTTCCACCTCCCCGCGGTGATCTGGGGGCAACAAATATTTGTAATCGAATGTACAATTATTTGGCGAAGAGGAGAATATTTTCGGGAAATGTATGGTAGGTTAAATTTTCGGGAAATGAAACTTTCACTTTTTCGGGAAACGTAATGCTACCGAAAATTTTGCGCTTGGTCTCGTGCTATGGTGACTTGGTTGGTGTTACTGGCCTACTTCTAGCTAGCTCAAAAAGAAAAGGTTGGAGAAAAAAAAATGAAAAAATGAATCGGATCATCCATAATTTTTCTACATACAGAAAGAGAGGGAATGACCAAGATAGATAGAGAGCAGTTTTTCAAGTTCTGTCTACAGGGTTTTAACAGGTTAACATTCGGCAAAGTAATGTTCTATGTAATCTTTTTCCTTGCAAAAAGGACAGTTACTGCTTGGGGAAAGACCCATTTTCAGCAATAAAATGTTTGCTAGGTATATATTATTTAATATTTTCCACTCGAGAGCTCAAAGTCTGGTCTCCTTGATGAACTGCCAAGGTATAGAACATATGTTGCCTGTCATTAAGAAGTTGAATTTTCTAGCCCGAAAGGATGGAGCCTTTGAATTTTTTTAGTAGAGCTTAGAAAACAGATAGAAATCCCAGGTATCTGTAGGCATGCACAGCTTAAGATTTCCAATCTGCTTCCTCTTCTGAAAGCAACCTTTCCGCCCATTACAAAAGGCGGATTGAATCTTTAAAAGATTAACCATTTTCAGACCATCATTTTTTATGTCATTACAAAGAACTTTTCTGTTAATATTTTCAAAAGCCTTTTTATTTGAATAATTTTTCTTCCAAAGGAAGCGAAAGAACACTGTATTAAGTTTACTAAGGATTTCATTTGGCATTTCAATACTGTCTATAATGTGATTAAACTTGCTTAAGGCAAACTTTTTATAAATAATGACCTTTCCGGCAATGGACAAATCTCTTTTTGGCTATTTGCTGATGTTTCTTTCAATACTTTCTACCTTTGCCTCCCAATCTCTCTCAGCTCTCCCGCAGAACACTAGGGAAGGTTATTCCCAGTACTTTGAATGAATTGACCAGGTCTATATTCTCAATTGTCTGGTCTTGGATAAAAGCTCTGCCTAACCTAAGTGCTTTAGATTTATGCTTATTGAAGTGTAATCCTGAAAATTTACTAAATGATTTTATTTTCGATAAAACCTCCCGGAAGTCTAAATAATCCTGAAGAAAGACGGTTGTGTCAACTGCGAATTACAATTTTTATACAAGCTTGCGAGCCCGTTATTTTAATACCTTTAATTTTATTCTCTTGGCGAATACTAATGGCTAAAGTTTGTAGAGCCATGATAAACAGTAAAGGAGAGACAGGGCAACCTTGACTAATTCCTCTTTCTAAATTAAAATATTCAGAGGTTATGCCGCCATTCTTGACACTGGATTGGCGGTTGGCTCAGATGACCTGGATCCACCTTTTAAAATTATCCCTAAGCTAAATATATCACGAGCTTGTAAGACCATTTGAATAGATAGAGTATTGAAGGCTTTGGCATAGTCATTAGTCGATGCTAAGTGCAATATTTGCAAATGTTGGGCTTTGACTTCCAATCAATAATACGGACTTTAAGCAGCAAGGCGTGAGCATGACGGGAACGTCTGTGGGTTTATTTTTAGAAACTGGATTCATTATTTTCTAAAGCTAACTCGACCTACATTTCGATTTTCACGTACGCGTAGTGAGACACGGTGCGTGTGCTTAAGGTCTCGAATGTCGTCTAATTGACGTATTGGATATTTCTACTCTTTAAGAATCTTTTTTGATTGTGGTGATAGTATTTGGCAGGACAACTTTAAGTCGCAAAGCTAGAGCTTTCGATATAATTTTGTAGTTTGCGTTAGTGAGACAGATTAGGCGCCAGTTAAATAAAGTGCCTTTGAGCAAATCTTTCCCTTTATGTAATACATGTAATCTGATTGTTCCCTAGCATATTGTTGGGCTGAGTGACACTGTGTGAAAACTTAAGTTTATGCAGTCTATAAGTACATCTCTGATATTTGCCAAAAAGGTTTAGCAGAGCTTAGCTGGCAGCCCAGCAGGTCCTGGTGAGTAACCGCTTTTCGAGCTCTAAAGTGCAGCCAGAAAACCTCTTGTTCTGAGAGATCTGCTTCACACGCCTTTCTCTTGATCAGAAAGTTTAGGAACAGATGGATTGCTAGTGAAGTTTCTTGTTTTCCGTGAAATATTTTGTCTTTTTTGTCTTCTTTATATGAAGATCTATAAGATTTAGAAATTTCTATCAGAATTTTTCTTGGTGCGTTTATTATTTTCAACTCATTTGATTTTAGAGAATAAATAGTGTTTTCTTGGCTTCGAGATCTTTCCAACTTAAGGAAAGCTTTGTATTTCTTTCGCTCTCTTCGGGTCACTTAATATCTGCTTTTAACTGAGCGCTTTTTGTCTCTTCCATTTCTACAATTTCTACTTTTTTCTTGCTTTCTATCCATTTTGTTAGCAACTCTTCTTTGACGGATCTTTAATCATTTCCTCGTTTAGGTATTCTAGGTTTAACCATATGAGTGAAAGGTTATTGCGTTTATTTGTTTCAAGGAACTTGCTGAACTGTTGACTTACGGCTTTTAATATGCTTTCATTAGCTCCCATTTATAATGAGAGTTTAATTCCTTGTACTCCATCTGGTTTTTTACTTTCTTTAGTTTCTGTTTAATTTTTAATATAAACTGCTTGTTATTTAGTTAATTTGTGTTAACTTATAAGAAGAGGCACCTTCAATTCTATGAGAAGATGCAAGAGTACACATTACAGCTTTTTTGGTCAGAAAAACCAAGCGGTTTGATAGAAGTATTGGTTGCTGTATTGTGCAATAGTCAAGACGCCTAGATGTATTTCTTCTTAACCAAGTTAAGGCCTTTCTTTTTAGATTTTTCATTCTCCGGATATCAAACAAATTTAATTGCTTCATCCAGTCATTGAAGAACCGAACCGGTTTTCTTTCACATAATTTGTTGCCTGATAAATATCCAGTAAGTGATTCAACATTGAGTTGAAACCTCCAAGGCATATGACATCATCAGTTGTATCTACTTGGTAAAGAGTGTCAATTGATAAATTTTCGAAGAAAATTGTCTTTTCCTTTCTTCACATGGGGCATTTGATTTAAAACCGCTATTTTTTTTATTTTCTATCAAAATATTCGGTATGATGTTGTGCTCACTACTTTTGATTAATTTCATATCCTTTTCATTGTGTTCCTTGTCAAAATAGTTATTAACCCCTTGCTTCTTTTATTCCCTTCAGCAATATGTATAACCCCTGGCCATTCTTCTTCAATGCACACATAGTCTTCTCGCTGTAAATAAGTTTCTTAGAGGACCGCGAGTTAAACATGCTCTTGTTTTAATATTCGGAAGACAGTTTTTATTATTTTTTTAGTTTCTTATTCTTTCTACATTCCAGGCAAGAGATTTGAAAATAATCATAGATTTGAAATTAAATTGAGTAATGGACGTTCCAAATATGCCATCTATGCATTGAGGGTTATTTCCAAGAACTTAAAGAGTTTTAGGAAAGGCAATGAACAAGAAAAGTTGCAAAGCTGTCTCTGCTTGTGATTTATAAATCGATGGATGGTTATTTAGCAAAAAGAAACTCCAAAGCTAATTTTATGAAACCTAGTTGTATTACAAAATCATTAGGTTTATTACGTACCTATTTGTCCTTATATCTGTCTAGTCTTAACATAGCATTTATGTCTTGATTTTGGTTAGAATAGAAGGTTCTTCGCTATAAATTAATTATTTTGAGCCGGAGTATTACTGTTTTCGGCAAGATTCATATGCTACATATGGTAGAGGCATGAAAGTTATCTGAGGAGCCAGTTTTAGATTCAGTCGATCAAACCTGCTCAGCTGAGTGAGATACGCTAAGTTAGTTAGATAAAAAAAAACGCTGCTGGCTGTCAACATGGGTGTAAAAGGGTGCGGCTTTAGGCGATTTATCTAGGTGCTGAAGCAGTTCGTTGCTAGTTATATATCAGCGTATTTTTCCTAATGATTAAACAAAAAATATGATATAATAAAAGATAAACATTCATTGTACTTCAAAACCTTACCAAGTGGTAAGTTGAAACCCATAGTACAAAGCATTTTGACAAATAATAATCTGTTCTTAAGTTTTAAGTGATGAAATGTATGTTATCATCGATGGCATACTCATACATAAGAGTATGCCTAATTTAAGCCTTTATTATTGCTATGTCTGGCTCGTACTCAAAGACTGCTATGTAGGCTTTGAGTTGAGGTAAAAAACAAATTAACACGAAAAAGGATTAGGAATTTCGATTGCGCTCATCCCTATTGGCTAGACCATTCATTTGTCGCTCCGTTTCAGCAGCTTAGATCACCTTAGGCGACTTTAAGTACTTCAGAAAAATACGGTTCACCTCATTATCAAAGAGGGATAAAATGTTCGTGCAAGCAGACTTCATCTTTTCTTTTTGTAAATATTTTGTGTCGTCTGGGGAGCCCGTCAGACAGGTTTAGTCTTAATTTGTCTGGAGCGTTTCAAAATTACTTTCGGGCCTTAGTCTTTAAAAATATCTATGAGCCATTCAGAACAGTTTTTATAAAAGCTAAAGCTATAAAGATACATGGCTTTTTACATCCTATTATAACACTAATGAAAAGGCAGACTGGGCAATTAAAGTGAATTACGAAATCCTGAGAAAGCGATACATTTCATTGTAGATACAAATGGGCAAAATAGTATCTTTCAGAATTTCAACACCTGTGCATTCTTGGCAATATTTGAAAACATATTCCATGGCCTTTTAGCTGCTAGAAAATAACTCTGGAGGAGAGTTATACAGCTAGCCGACGATGAAAAAGATTTATATCCCATAACTATCAATTTTGTTTTGGAGATTGATAATCTGAAAGCATCCGTTGAAGATCTTACCGACGCGTAAATAGATAATAGATCTCTCATTTAGCACCGAGGCTTTCCGTGCAACGATTTGTGACAAACGGTTAAAATCTTGCAGATAATTCTCTTTTCGACTGTCAACCAGTGCAGCTGATACACGAGGAGGATTACAGGTCTTCTGGGGTTTTTAGCGGGCTAATCTTGCTGTACTATTCTGAGCCATCTGAAGCTTGCCATTTTTTCTTTTGGTGCATCGTAGAACAAGGAGTTGCAGACTCTGGAACAACAAATGTATTGACAACCAGTGCAGCTATATTGGTGGCAAAAGATGTCTTACATTACTGATATTGTACATCTCAAAGTGCAATTTCTTTGCAACTTAGTGAATTATGACAATGCACATTGAAGAATCTCAACCATAAAAATTCCCAAGGTGTTCACATTCTCTGAAAGTATAATGGAATTTGTTCCAACCTTTAAACAGTTGGTATCAATAATGGACTTATATTTCGCACTAACTGCCAATATGATCTCTGCCTTTTCTTTATTTAGAACTAGTTTATTTTCATTCATCCAGGTTTTGAAAGATAAAGCACACATTTCTATTGTATTTATCAGGTTATTGATTTTTTCTGGTTGGCATTAACTGTAAATTAGACTTAAGGCCAAAATTAAATAATTCCCTGGCCAACGACTGCATGTAGCTGGTAAACAAAACTGGCCAAGGACAGCACCTTGTGCTACACCATATTTCAAAAGATTACGGGCTGATTTGAGACCATCGACCGCAACAGTCTTTTCATGGTCTTTTATATAGGACAGGAATCACTGAAGGACAATAATTATGCTTCATTCCAAAATATTTATCTAGATGGGTCATCATGATGTTGAGATCAAGGGTGTCAAAAGCAGCGGAGGGGTCAAAAGGGCATAACACAGACACTTTTGCCAAACCTGCCTCAACAAGGAGATCATTGAAAATTCGCAATAATGCTGTCTCAGTGCTGCTGTCTTTTCGGTAAGCAGGTTGAAAAGTTTCTATCACATGCTAAATGTCACCTTATTTTGAGAAAATGAATTTTTTAAACCGTCTCTCTTGTTGATCTCAACAAAACCTATATCCGAGTTCTTTAATGGGGCAAAATCTAGTACTCATGCTTTATCTAAATTGAAAAAAATTGCTCACAATTTTAAAAAAATCATTTGTTCGGCTGTGCCTTGAGAAACCGCGTTATGAAAACTTGGTTATATAAAATCATTGTCTGTTGTAAGTCTCCAGAAAAGACTGCTTGTCACAGAATAGGATTACTGTTCTCGATAGCCACACGGAGGTGATTCTCCAAACTCAAAGCTTGTCACGCACAAAGATAGCTATCCCGTGCTTTCCGGAAAAATCTAATTACTAATGTGTGTCGCTTGGGCTCTGTCATGGTGAGCTAAGAATTTCTTCGATTTTAAGTAATATTTCTGGGAATGTCATTACTTCGACAAAGCCGTCAAGGATGCTCGATAAGAGGAAAATAGAGGATAGACCAAAAACCCAAAAGTTAGCTTTTTGATAAAAGTGAGCGCGACAGAGAGGGAGGGTGGTGTGGAGAGAGGCGGACAGAAGGAGCTGTAACTGTTTCGGATAAATAAATAGCGAGTTTTAAGCGTTGTTTACAGCTATTATAGTGGAGATTTTAGTTGCAGAGACAGCAGCGGTAGCAGTATAGTAGTAGTAGTAGTAGTAGTAGTAGTAGTAGTAGTAGTAACTGTTGCTGTTGTTGCAAGAGGAGAAGGATAGTTTTTAACGCACTGTGTTAGTTGTAGCAATGGTTTGTTGCTCTACGGTTTGACTTCGTAGGCCAACGTGTTCAAATTTAGATATATATATATATATATATATATATATATATATACATATATATGTCAGAACGTATGTTCAAGAAAGTAATAGTACTAAAATGTACACGGTTATCAAAATTGCAGCGTTTCCTCTCTAGAAGATTCTAAGAAACTGAAAATTTTTCTTCCTTTAAAAAGCAAGGATTACTAGGCTAAGAAACTTTTGTTTGCGATCAAATACTGGGGCTCAAGTTTTGTTTTTTTTTTTTTTTTTCGTTTTTATATTTAAACCATCATCAAATAAGACGTACCCGTTTTACCAAAATTCGCTTTAAGGTAAGAAAACAAACAGTTTGGCTTCGACCATTCAATATCAGGGTTGATGTGTAAGCATACGCTTCGTATTAAAAAAGCTCATTTTGCCAAACCAAAGATACATCCTTTCATATTGTCACTTGCTGATTTGTCGACTGTGTGGCTGGTTAGAGTAAGTGTTCACTCTGTAAACTCTTCCACAAACAGATTTTATAAGAATGATTTGCTATACCTGTACCCTCGCCTTCTCTTCTATCTCACTCGTCCGATTCTTTTTGCTTTCAGCATTTTCATTTATCTCTTTTTTCCGTTATCTATTTAGCAGTAACGTTATTATCATTTTCGGAAAGAGTGTCTGAAAAATCATCATTGATATTACAATTTACAGTCCTAGATATCTAGTTCCTTTTGTATCTAATGAGAGCTACTTCTTTTTTTCCCGAATTCAAAATGAATTTCAGACGCAAGAAAAGATTATGGAAGTTCATTGATTTTCATTTCAATTTGCCCACCATAGTTATTAATAATTATGCTTTACTTGCTAGAATGGGTGATTGACTATACATACATAGAATTGTTAAATAGATTGAGACAAGACAACAGACAAAAAGTCATAGGTATTGAGGTAAATACAAGGCAGCAGTTTCTGTTTTATGTAAAAGGAAACCGTTGCAAAGAAAAAGGTAAGCCATTATCACTATTAATAAGAATAATTATCGATTTGTAGTTGTAATTTTATAATTCTATGTACATTTAGATACATGTACCAAGACTTCATAGTTCTTAAAGGAAAAGAAATTCATTATTGTTTTGAAAACCTGCAGAAATAAAATCTCTTTGCTTTGTTGAGCAGGAGCAGGAAGAGCAGGAAGAGGAGAGAGATAAAATGCAACTGATTTGGCTGAATTCCGTTTTAGACAGAAATGAGGAAGAGGAAGTGAGGGAAAGATAGAGAGACCAGCTCAAAGAAAAAATAAAGGTTTAAAGGAAGTCCTATTAATCAGTCACTTACTCACTTACTCCTTTCTTTGTCCCTTCTCAAATGAGTCCAAGAGACTGGATTCTCATTCGGTCCACATTTTGGGCAGTGTGGGCATGCATAGAAATGACGAGAGGGACTTTGGGGCATCCCCACCGTCATCAGGCGTCAGCTAGTGGCACATCTTGTCGTATGACAAGGATGGCATGCTTTATGTCAGGTTGCTTAGAGGGAGAAGACAGGGAAGAAGATGGAGAAGTATGAACAGGGAGGAAGAATGGATAAATAGCGTAGACAAAAAGGGAAGAAAAGGACGCTTTTTAGAAGAAGAAGAAGAAGAAGAAGAAGAAGAAGAAGAAGAAGAAGAAGAAGAAGAAGAGTTTCTGTTTAACATTCTTATGTAGAAACAAGCATCGAAAATGAGAAAGGGGTAAAGAGAAATAATACATGTATTCTTTCTTTCTTAAATTTTTTTTTCAAGACATTTTAGGATACGTGCGTCGTATCTGCTACAATCTGTCTCCTCGGACCAAATCTCAACACTTTTCCGTATATATTTTTAAATTTTTTTTTATCTGATACATTTCTTGTATTTTTTTTCTTCAGTATAATTTAGATACTTTATCTGAAGGATAAAAGGTTTGACCGATTTGTTGTTTATGTGCAAGAAGAAACTTTCGAAGAAGAGAACAGAGATAGCGTGTGATACATACATAGAAGATGAGGGAAAGAAAGATGCAGATGACCTTCTGCAAGACATGCAGACAGATAATTTGCGAATCTTTATCAAGCGATGGTGTAACATCTAGTATCAAAATAATGAGACAACTGAGAGTTGTAATAAATTGAGAAATCATTACTATATAGAATTATATTTAATTTCATTTTGAAGCAAATAAAAACTTTTGGTTTATCTTACATAGGACTTTTTTAAATAGAAAAAAAACTGTTCTCCAAATTATTTCAAAACGCACCTTAGTGAATTGTGCATGGTTGGCTATCGTTGCCATGATTTAGTTATAAAATTTCATATTAAGAAGTGCGATTGTATTTTTAATTGATTTATTGATTGTTTTGCGCGCTTGAAGGCTAATGCATCTATGGTTGTTTTGTTCGTGTTAGTTTAGGTCTACAAGGAGCTGTGTGTTAGTGTTTGAAAAACAAATAAAACGTCGAAACTTTTTATACACTACAGACACCGGTACTTACCTGTCGGAAGAGAAGCTCGCAGCCTTTCGTCTGGAGGAGCGGAATCTCATAAGTTACGAGGCTTTCAGCCTCACTTCTGCTTGGGCAAATTGGATTACACTGACAGCACACTCTGACTGTAGCAATCTGAGGCTGAAGACATTCGATTTAACGTGAGGTAATGAGGGCGAGGTCCCATGAGATGCCGGCTTGAAGGAAGCTGGCCAGCCGCGTGAAGTTTGGGGCTCATAAAAATCGGCAGGTCTCTTCACCAGCGGTCACAGAGGTCAAAGGATATCGTAGATATGACGAGCCGCAAATAGATAGGCCCTTAGCTTCCAAGATTGCAGTCTCCCACACAAAAAAATTCCCGAACTCTCCAATTATTTTGAGGACGTTGTAATAGTGCAGACAACCTGCAAAAGAACATTATCGAGTCGGACAGATGCCATTAATGCTTATCGTCTTTGCGAAATTCGTGTAAGATGGCATTGCTGTTACTTTCTGAAATCGAAATCGATCATCTCCACAATCTAATCAACTTGAAAATATAAACGGTACCAGTAGCTTGAGTTTAACAGTTTATTAGAACCTACATTAGAAACACAACTATTTGTAGACAGGTTTAAATTTGCACTTTGTTAATTGGTTTTCTTGTACTTGCCTTTTTTAAAAAAGGGGGGTCGCTCCATAATCCAATAAATTGTGTAGGCTTGCATACTGAAATTGAGCTAAGCTTAGCTTTTGTGTTATCTCTATGGTTTAAATATATTTTTCTTACATTGTGTTTTGTACATAAATTACATAATGACACAGTTTAAAACTCGAAAAGTAATAGGTAGAGTTTTTGAAATCTTTCGGTGGTGGTGCAACTTCTAACAACTAGACTACAACGAAATAGGCTGGCATCCACAAGTTTAGCAATCAAGACTGGGGCTGATATTTTATACTTTTAATTTTACTTTTTTTCCGAGCTAATAAAGTACAGTGGAATCCTGATAAAGTCAACACCTCGGAACTGAAAAAAGGTGCTGACTTTAAGCAAGAGTTGATTTTAACCATTACAAAGATATAAAGAAATACAAAATGGGACTGCAATTAAGAGTAGACTTTAAGTAAGAGTTTCTCTTAAAAGTTTTGCCTTTAAGTGGATTCCAATGCAGCATATTAATGAAAAAAAAATCACGGGCTTGACACTTTCAACGTCGGATAATTACGACCATCAACCAATTTTTAAAAAGTCATCGTTAAGTGAGCTTCTTCAAAAACAATACTCAACTTGAGAGAATTGCGATAGATATGCTATAGTTTACCGTCCGATCTCATTTGTATTACATTGAGTAAAAAGAATGGAGGTTTCAGCTCCTGAGCATGCAATGACAATGAGAAACAGCTTCGATACCGCCCAGATCAACTCAATAGACCTGTTAAGTCTGCTACAAAGACATCTGTGTCAGCTAGACCGAGATTGTGACGGTATGCCAGAGACTGCAGATTCCAAAGTACAAAAATATCGATGTATTCTTCTTAAGATCTCAGAGGGATAATAAATTTAACCACCAGCGCATCTTCCTTCGGAACATCCTAAAATTCCCGGGAGCCAAAGCAAAAACTATAAACACTTATTTTCATACTAAAGGTCATGTTGCAGTAACAGACATGGCCTTTCACAGAACGCCTCGAAAATAAACGTCTCGTTTAGAATAAATTGTCGAGGAAAAATAAAACGAAACGGAAGAGACAAAATTATAAAAGAGTGGTGTTATGATCAACCCCAAAACAGCCGCGACTCACGAGTCTGTATGTCTTTTTGGGAAGATGTTGAACAATGGTTTGGGTATTCTTAAAGTAATAAAAAAATATGGTTGTACTGAACGTTGTCTCAAAACGTTACGTATTTCTCCGAACAGGTCAATACACATCATATTTCAGCATTGAGAATTCCAGTACGGCTGCCTGATAGGCGATTAAATTCTTACATTCCACAAATTTTATGCACAGCCTTTAGCCATGTACCCATTTTACGTGTACTGGACTGAGGAAAGTATCGGTAAATTGCTTTCCTAATTGCGTCATCGAACCCCCAACCCCTGGATCACAAAATTTAATCTGACGCGCTAAACACTAAGCCACGCTGATCCACAGCTCACCAATGTGATTGTGTGGTCACAATCATAGATAATAATAAGAAGAAGAATAATGATAATAATAAGAAGAAGAAGAGAAAGAAAAAGAAGGAAAAAAATTAACAAAAATAATGATGATGATGATGATGATGATGATGATGATGATGATGATGATACATGTAATTATAACAATAGTAATAATGATGATGATGATGATGATGATGATGATGATG
>BMAT01002918.1:166767-179391 GCA_019649035.1 Elysia marginata
GGATTATTTAATGGGTTTATTTAATACTTTTGTTATACTTTTACCTATATGCAAGTAACCTCAAATTAATATTTTTAAATTTTATTTTGGTTCTTGAAAGTTAAAAAAATAAACAAATGTGAAGTATTTACCATTGCATTGCCTTGACCTCCTAAATCAGGTGAATATAAGAACCTGTGATTTTTTCGGTTTTGTAATGTTCTCTACTGTTTCAAACTAGTTATATTTTAAGGAAATGTATTACTTTTACTGAAACGACTTTGGCTCATTACATGACCTGTATTCTTGTAATCAGGTCCATCATGCAGGAGGATGGTACCACCTTACGCCCTTATCCCTCTTGCAGACAGTGATAAATATACAAAGAACACAGGTAAATTAGCATGGTCCTAATACCAGTGATCAGTTTATTTTGTAATTTCCATAGCTATTTTTAAATTTGTTGTTGCTGGGGGGGTACAGTCTCTCCTTCTATGTCGTTTTGTTTATACAAGGGCATATTGAAAAGTTCTGCCTCCAACGACATACTTTATCAGGTTTTCAATTTAGAATCTTCTAGTTTGGCATCAATACTCTCAAACCCTTTGTCTACATGTGTGCAATATTGCATCTGCGTATGACCTCATTTGAGCTCAAAATGTGGCGCGTCATCAAGCTTGGTGTTGTCATGCGGTCAGAGGAAAGAAAAATGGCGTCTTCCATGGATCTACGCTTAAAACAAAGGGCTGCTGGGATTGAATTTCTGACTGCAGAAGGCTGTAGCCCTATAGAAATCTATTCTTGTATAAAAGCCGTATATTGTGAAATGTGTTTAGATGTAAGTACTGTGAGACGATGGACACGGCGTTCAAGGGAAGAGAATCCCAGTGAATCAACTGTTCATGATCAAGCCCGTACTGGTCGACCATTGTCAGTGTCAGAATCTAAGCACCAATCTCGTGTTGATCAGTTGATTCATGAAAATCGCCGCGTCAAGCGGATTGACATTAGTATTGAAATAGGGATTTCTCAAGAGAGGGTCCACCACATCATCACAAATCTCCTAGGATACAGGAAAGTTTCTGCTCGATGGGTCCCAAGAATGCTGACGCCTCAGATGAAGCTGCAAAGAGTGGAAATCTGTAGAGAACTGTTGGCAAAATTTGCTAAGGATGGTGAAGACTTCCTCCGTCAAATTGTCACTGGGGATGAATCCTGGGTTCATCATTATGATCCTGAATCAAAGCAACAGTCGAAGGAGTATAGACACAAAACGTCACCCTCTCCGAAAAAAATTCTAAGTGTCTTCCGCACGGAAGGTGCTTCTCACGACCTTTTGGGACAGTGAGGGTGTGGTTCACACAGAATTTTCGGAACAAGGCAACACCATGAATTGTACAAAATATGTGAACACACTGGAGAAACTGAAAGTGAGGTTGTTACGGGTAAGGAGTGAGAAAGTTTCTATCATCCATCACTACAACGCTCGCCCTCACACAAGTTTGGAAACTCTCACGGCTTTAGATCGTTTGGGCCTCCGGACATTACCACACCCGCTTTATAGCCCAGATCTTGCTCCGAGGGACTTCTTCCTTTTTCCAAAACTCAAGGATTACCTCAGGGGCAACCGTTACGAGACAGACGAAGATGTGAAGAATGCTGTTCTTTCGACAAGACTGCTGACTTCTTCGCTGACGGCATCCAACTGGTCGTCCATCGGTGGCGGCTCTGTATCGAACGGGACGGTGAATATGTTGAAAAATGATGTGTCACCTGGTGCTAAATAAAATGACCTTTCATATCATTTGTTTGTCTTCATTATTCCCAAAGTTATGGACTTGGAGGCAAACCTTATCAATATGCCCTCGTAGTAAAGTAGATATTAATCTGGTCTGCTATTTAAAATAACCAACCTTGAAAAGATGCTATTTGGGGTTTTATGAAACGTATTCTTCTTGATTAAATGATTTTGAAGCTCCAAAACGTTCTAAGGTTTCAAATCCGTTACATAGGCCTACTATTTGAGCACTGGTTGTATCCCAGTTGCCCAGTATGGTTAATGGAAACATTTCAAAAGATATGTAAGGAGGCTAAATGGCATACTCATTTTTAAATCTTTTTAAATGAGATTTTCAGTAGGTATTTATAGTTTGAGAAAAAGCAAGTAGGCTTTTTAATGTTATTCCTTTGCATCGAGGATGCCAAATGTCGTTTTGTTGCGGTTTTTTCATCTGTTGGAAATTTTCTGGTTTTCCATGTTTTCTCTGTTGGAAATTTTTCTGTTTTCTGCCTTCTTCTTTGGAAATTCACCATTTTTCTATTTTTCGTTTGCTCGAAATTTTCCAGTTTTCAGTTTATTATATGTTGGAAATTTCACAATTTTCTATTTTGTCTGCTAGAAATGTTCCGGTAATGTTTTTTTCTTTTAATCAAGGTTTGAAGAGTGCCCTGTCTGCTTTTGCTTTTCAGTACTTTCAACATTTGTGTGTTCAGTTCAGGAAATGCATTGACAAAGTCAATTTATCTACTTTTTATCTTTTTGTGAGTTTCGGAAAATATGTGGACTATGAAAGTAGATCTTTATCTTGATAGCAAAAACAAAGATCCAACCGGTAAATTGGATTAAAATTGATAATTGGCAGAACCAGAAAGAAAGCAAAGTTTTTTCTATTTGTATGTTTATTTTGTCAACTTGTGGAGATTTTACAAAAGAGGGTAAGGTAATATGTGATTTCTTTTATTAATTTACAGCGCTGTATTTTTTTTGGTCTTTGCCATTGAGTCCAAAATATTCTTCCTTTGTCACAGAAAAATGGCACAAGTATTGGCATAATCTAGTGTTGGCCAGTATACTGGTAGATTTATTCATGAATCTTGAAAAAAGCTCAAGGATTTGATGGAGACCCTGTAGGTTTATCTATTTAGTATTTCATTGACATGTTATGCTTTGTATTTGTTTTAGCATTAGATCTTCTTTTGTTTCTCAGGTGTCTATGATTCTACAAGATTGTTTTGATTTTAATTCTATCTATCTTTATGAACTGTTTTGATTTTAATTCTATCTCTCTTTATGGACTTTCTGTGGCTTTCATCAGAATCCTGAATTTTAATGTTCCTGAACTTTTCCATCTTTTTCACCCAATTGAAGTGGTCCTGTTGTGTGTAACTTTTATTCTTTACTTATTACAAACACAAGAAAAGCTTGAATGTGTCTTAGCTAATAGCAGTCAGATGCAATATCCTTGGCTTATTTTTTAAACAAATATCATTTGGAATGCCCGCTGGATACATATCTCTAAGAAAGACATTTGGATGGTTGTTTTGACATTATGCACCATAGTATTTTTGTTTTAATATCTTGCGCCAATTTTGTTGTATTAAGTGTGTGATGTTTGAACCAAAAATCAGACTTTTTTCCGATTTTGTATAAATCTTTGTTCCTTTTTGTCTTCCTTTTGAATGTTAACCTTTTATGGTGTTGAAGTTGATTTTTCTTTTTTGCAATGCAGACTCTTTAATTTTGTCGTTTTATTGCTGGCAGCTTATGTGAAAATTTATTAAGAACAAGCTCTAGGTAATTTTCTTTTTAATACTATGTCTTGTTTTTTTTATACAATTTTCACAGGGTGGTTTGGTATTATGGAAGGGATTGGGAAGTGTTTACATTGTACGTGGTATAGGTATGATGTCAGAGTCATTAATCAGTGAAGTTACAGGTTTTCCACGGTGAGTACCTGTATAGATTGGTCCTGTTCTTCTCACTCTCTCTCTCTCTCTCTCTCTCTCTCTCTCTCTCTCTCTCTCTCTTTCTCTCTTTCTCGTGAATTTCCTTTTCCCACCCTCTTCTCCATATCAACAAGCACTATACTCCTCACTCAATATATTTTATTATAGGGGCTGTGAGTGATTCTAAGCAAACAATATAATTTTTTCTATTGTTTTTTGCAGGGATGTTTCCCGACACAGTTCCATCAAAAAGCTAGGAGGTCATTTGCTTTTAAAGGGGTATGTTATTAGAGAAAATTAATTGATTTTGAAAATTTTTTTTCATTTCATTCGTTTCTCTTTGTGTGCTTGAACTTTTCATATTGAAATCTCTTAAAACAAGTTTCATGGCGAGGTCTTTACTAAGCCTCTCTAAGGGACATCAAACTTAGATAGGGAGAGCAAAATTGCTCTAAAGGCAGCCATTGAAATCAGGAAGCACACCAGCACTTAGCCATACACAACAAATACAAAAAACAAACAATAATATTTAAGGTATGCCTCATGTAAATCATAGAACTAGAGATCATAATAAATAGTGTAAGCAGCCAACAGGCAATCAAATGATTGAAAGTTCTTAAGGTATTAAATTAGCAGTGGATTTGTAGACCATTTGCAGACTGTTGGCTTGGCAAAATGTTGTCAAAAATTATACTAAGTACTTAATGATGCATTTGTATTACTTTCAGGTTAGTGTTTGCTGTTACAACCCCTTTCTTTGCTGCAAGTTTGGTTGAAACAGTCCAAGTAAGTTGAATGAACTTAAGAACTTTTAAGTCTTCTTTGAGATTCCAGAAAACATCGTTCATAACCCAAAAGAACTTTATACATAGAGTTACAAGATATAAAAGCTCTCAAACCAATGGAAAGAAGCAAGAACAAATGCCTTGGTCATCTAGCAATTAGAAACCACATTTTGATCACTCATGCAAAAGATGTGAAATTTAAAAACAGAACAGCTGTTTTTACTGTCCCATTCAAAATGTATGTTCTGGGCTATTCAAGTGTGTTTTTGAGACCATCAGTTTATAGTGGTATGCTTTGTTTTGGGTTCCTTTTGGTTTGAATCAAGTAGTCTGCATCTCATAATTTGGGCTGTGACTTTGATTTTCTTCTTTCCTTGAATTTGAGATCATCTTTAGTTACAAGAATTTATTTGGAAAATGAACCAGCTGTCTCTTTATAGGAAATTAATGCTTATTGCTTTTACCAATTATCTTTATTACTTTCAAACTAAAAGCTCTGTAAGCCTTTTTGGATCACAGTTTCTTAAGTAAATGAATATAGAGTCGAGCAATATTTTTAGCAATATTGATTTTTGGTTCATTGCTTTTACTGTAAGTTTTTCTATGCTTTCTGGTTTGTTTTTGTTCTTTTTGTGTGTATAGACATTCAAACTTATTTTAAATGTTTTCATCAACTTTAAGCATTTACTCTTCAGAGTGATATTGCAAGTGAGCGACCTGGAGTGTTGGATGTGCTGGTAGAGGGAATGACTCGTATTGGCGCCTGGGGAGCACCTAAAACTTCTCGCCAGATTGCCGTGTGGCAGCTAGCACTGCCCACTGTTGTGTTTAGGCTGAGTCACTATGTAGTTAACTCTATTGCCCAGTTCAGTCTCAGTTCAGCCATGCATCTGGAGCAGCAAGACTTAAGGGTTGGTATTGTAGTTCTTGTAAACTTACTGGGTTCTAGTATGCAGGCTTGAATATTTTTCTTCTTCTGTTTGCTCCTAGTTATATCTTTTTGTGTATATTGTGAGTTTTAGATTTAGACTACAACGTTAAGATTTTGTCTGTGTTGTCGAGTGTTTATTATGAACAAGAGACTGATAATTATTTTTGTTGTAATTAATGACAGTTTTTACATAGCCTATTCCTTTTAAAATATGACCCAACGTTAAATTAAATTAGGAATTGCTAATAACTATAGATTATTTCACCAAGTATGAATTACATATTTTTATGCAATGAATATGTCTTCAGTAGTGGAAAATTTTTGTTAAATGGCAATATGTTTTATTTATTCTCACTGTCTACCTACTGCCAATAATATTAAGTCCATTGAACCTTGCAGGACTATCCTTCAGAGGGAGCTCAAGAGCTGAATGTTTACGAGACCTACTTTCCAGATCTACTGGCTTCATTTACTGGTGGTCTTTTGGCTGATATGCTTACATACCCTCTGGAAACTGTTCTTAATCGTCTCTATGTTCAGGTGAGTTTTACAGATATTGAGAGTAATTCATGGAGAGGACATAGCTAGATTTACTCCAAAATCAAGCAGGAGCCTAAATCTAGGCCTATACTCGTATTCATGGATTTTTTCTAGTCTAAATTTATGGCTTAAATTAACACGCTGAATTGGGGTGAACTAGGGAGTAGAATTTGGGCCTAGGTCTCTTTCTTTCCTATAAAAAGTAAATAATGTTAATCTTGCCAAAATGAGAAGGTTTCGGGTCAAATTAGTATTTTTTGTAGAAGCCTATGATGTTTTTAGGATTTTCATTACATTCTTATAATTTAAAGAAACTTTTAGATTTTTGCAGGAAATTAAAGATTCCCCCCTTTGCCATGAGGACTAATGGACTTTCATTCTTACTTTATCTACTTTTCCATAGCTTTTTGTATAGGATATCAATTTGGCTTCCGGGAATTCCCGCACACTTTTTGACGTAGTTAGTCTTAGTCAAAAATTGTCCATGAATAGCGGCTAGACAAGGAAAAAACTAAGACTAGTTAGGACAATTTTAGCCCTAGGCCTACGACTTTCCTATGAACCAGTCTCATTGAGTTGTGTGAGATGAAGTTAATGTTGTGAATTATGGATGGTAAGATATTCACTTTCAATATTTCCTGTCAGTCTTGATGTTTTAAACAATTTGTATATCACTTAATAATTCACGGTTCAACATTTTATTAAAATGGTTCGTTCACTAATTTAATATTAAAACTATTCATAGAGAATGGACATGCATGCACTATACCATTGCCCCATGGGCTTAAAGAAAGGGCTGTGAGTGTGTGATGGTATTTCTACTGTATTAACCAGTCAAACCATGAGTCAATTAGAGCTGGCACAAATGGGAGGCAAAGAAAGCTAGAGGGTGTCAACACTGGTGTCAGGCTCTGAGCAAAAAGGATGGAAAGCAGGCCTGAGAGGCAGTAACAGCTGTCATTGGGCTGTCAGTTGATATGGGTGGTTTTACTATTTTTTATATCTGAAACTGTTTAAGCCCTTAAGATGATTATCTGAGGCATGTTCAGTGGGCAGGTTCAGGTGGTCGACTGTTCTGCATTGTGAGCAGTTTAAACTTGGAACAGTCTGGGTAGAGGTGCGGAAATTTATCCCTTTTTGGGTTGGACGCTTAACTTGAACAGTTGGGTTAGGATCACTCTCCAAAGTAGATTTAATCACAATATCCAAAAATTGTACAGTATGTAATCAGTTACTTAGGATTGCAGATTTTTTATTTGATACTCTGCGCCCTGTTTGATCTTTAAATACTTAATAAATCTATTCATAAGCATTTTCACTAGTAGTAAAAAATCTATATAAGCTCATAAAATATCGCCTTATCAGATAAGCTTGGTTTTTTTGTTTTTTTTTATATTTTTCAAAATTTGTCTGAAAATAAAATGCAATTGTTAAAAAATTCTTGTGCAAATTTAACTATCTTATTTTTTTTTAAAGTACATGTGATTCTCACCCTTCTTTTCCAGGGTACTCGTACCATCATTGATAATACAGATTCTGGTCTTGGTGTAGTGCCTATCAACACAAGATATGACGGCTTCATTGACTGTTTCACCTCTATTCTCAAAGAGGAGGGGCTTCAGGGACTGTATCGTGGTATGGGGGCGCTAGTGTTACAGTATGCAATCCATGCTCTTATTCTTCGTCTTGCCAAACTACTGTTTGAAAAGCTGTCACAGGAGCTAAGCCGAAAGAAGAAAACAAAGACTCAGAAACCTTTGCCAATGCAATCTGCTCAGCATGGGGGGTTTGGAGAAGGAGGCTTCCATTAATTAGGAAGAAGGTTGTTTTTTTTTCTAAGCATGTGTGATATCATGAGTTTCTTTTGCAAATGTGGCTGGCAAGCTTTTTACTGATCATTGGTGCTTTTGAATAGGAATGTTATTTCTCTTCAGTGAATCTTTTTTGTCCTTTTCTTTTTTTATAGCATTACTAGTCTATACATTTTGATGATTTATTGTTTATTATAACAAGTTCAAGCAACAAAATTAGTTTTTTACACCGTTGATGCATTTCACAATAAGCACAAAGAAGAGGAAAAATCATTGAGCAGTATGATTTTCATTTTAATTGAAATGAGGGTCTCTATTAACTGATAATCTAGTAAATGCTATATCTTTAGTTCTACATGTATAATATTTTAGAGTTACTGTTTCAGACTGATAATGAAATTAGTACATTTATCAGCTTTGTTATTATTTTGTTTGCATATTTGTTGAGCTCTCTTAACGAAAGAAATCAAATTTTTAGGCATACAAAGTTAGTGTGATTAAAATATTTTTTGTTATTTTTATGATTATTATATCAGTTACATGTTGTAAGGCATGACTGACAAATTCTTATATCCAAAATACTTCAAGAAAATTTTAGAGAATGTGCTTTGATATTTTTTTCAATCTCATCCATTCAGCAAGTTTTGACATTTTATGTTAATTGCTCCTACCTTGTTTGTTATTTGATTTAGATCTGGCATGCTTATATAAAATTACTTGATGTGGCTAACTTTTAAATGGTTCTGCTACCTTGTTTGATCAGTTTTTGTTTTCAGTCAGTTGTAAATTCCAACAAATATGTATTTTGTTTACTCAAACTTTTTTTATTTGTGAATTATGCATTTTTCTGCAAATTTGAGGTACTAACATGTGCCAAAAGTTTTTCTTCAGTTGTTTTTTCTTAAATGCTCCAATAAAAATATAAGTGTTGCCGTATAAAGAATTTTCAAGAATGCATATAGGATATCTTTTACTATAAGTTATTCTTCTGCAAGATCCAAAAGCTGTTGTTTGTTTGTTGTTTTTTTTTTTAAGAAATACTGTTAGAAGGAAAGAAAATATCAAGAGTATTCATTATTTAAGGTTGTCAGCAATTTTTATAATGATTTATCCTCATTAACCATTCCAGATGTAGGCGAGCCTCATGCAGGGCTGCCCCTTTTCAGGTTTTGACCTAAAATCAGGTTATTCTGGCACCTTCTGTTTGGTTTGAACTTACATAATACATGTGTTGTATTTAGTGATTCGATCTTGCATGAAGGCCTGAAGTCAGGCAAAAAAAGATCAGGGTTTTTTTTCTGTCTTGAAGGCATCCCTGCTCATGAATGTTTTGTATGTATACAACTACTCTGTGCGTTTTGTATTGACTGTTATTTTAAATGTTCCTTGCATTCTAGTTATCATGTGTAGAGATCTAAGTGATTGGTTTTGGAAGCTTACTGGTCCAAAATGGAAACACAACTTTGCGTACGACGATTCACAATTTATGTGATTCAATTTTGATGTGAGTTAAGTCAAAATGCAACTATACAGCAGTCTCTCACATATAGGCTGAGGTAAAACAAAACAGTTTTAAGGAAACGAGCCAAGAGATGAGTTTAGTTTTGGTTGTTCGGCTTGAAATGGGTAGCCTGGGTAGGAATCTACTTTTCTGCTCCCAATGCATGTCTAAAAATGTATCTAAATGTTTTAGATTTGCTCTCTCAACTTTGCTTAATCAATGAGGGCTGTTTTGATGTGCGAAAAAAGGCTTTACATTTCATGTACCTTTCAACTATCATTGAATTTCCTGGTGCTGGTCTTGTGATGATAAGTCTGTGTGTATAATCTGTGAAAACAGTTGTTTTTTTGGCTTTATGAGCTAGGCTGTTTTGTATTATTAGGTTTTGCAGAATCTGTGGAGCATTACTCGAGTAGAACATGTCTTATTTATTTGTAATTTTGGTTTTATTATCATTAATTTTGTGTACCCTGTTTTGCCTTTTGCCTGCTTGAGTGCAATCACCCAAAAGTAAGCAAATGCAAAAAAGGTCTGATTTGATGTAATAATAGAGACAGGACAGGAAATCAAACCACCTCATAAAGTCAATTGTTCAAATCACAATGCCTATGAGATTTCTTGTTACTGGTGTTTTGTGTTTGTTTGTTAGTTGTTTTGTTGTTTTTTGTTTGTAGGTAAATAATAATGATTGTATTGTGGTGGAAACCTCATATTGGAGTCCCTTGAAAATGGACAAAAACTTCTAATTAAGAGGATTCATTATGGGCTATATGTGCAATTGATTGTACTCAGACCATTTCTGCCATATAACAAGTATTAAAACCTTCCTTTCTCACCTAGCACTTGCACATACCCTGAAAGTGAAACACATCCGTTCTATAAACCAAAGACATGTCAGGGTTTAGGGGCAGCATCTTTGCTATATGAGTGTTCATCATAAGTCTTAGAGAGGTAAAATTGATAGGGATCAGAACAAAAACCTACAAATCATTTTCATTACTTCGATTTAATTCCACCGGCTTTAATTATGAGTTTAATATAGCTAAATTAAGTCAGAAAAGTAAACCTCAAATGCAGACATTGGTTTTGGAAGTTTCCTCTTGAAAGACTTTTTAGACTTAAAAATAAAGACTTAGCTATGAGGATTTCACTTGACATAATGCCAATTATAAAAGCTATAGTCATGATCCAGTGACTTTACCTTGCTTGTTGAGACATCATGATTTGATTATTTTGTGAAAAGAATAATTCAACAGTACATTGTCTCACAATATGTCCTAATGACTCCAGAGTTAGAAATCTGATTTTTGGAAAAATCAATATTTTATCATGTCATCTTCTCTTGTTATTATCACCTAAAATTATTTAATTTTTAGTTAATTATATTTTCAGGTAGTTTTCAGCAATAAGAAACTTAAAGTAATGTAGTTGTAAACAAACTGTCTAAAATTGGGAAATTGGATACATTTAGACTTCTTGCAAAAGAGCAGTGTTAACATCATAAAAATGTAAATACTTTCTTATTATTTTCATGAATCAGATTTCCTGTAAAATATTTTACACATTAACAGTATATTGTTCTAAGAAAGTAAACTTTGAAACCAAACATTTGACTTCAACAGGTTTAATGAGACTATTTTGCTCTACTTTGTCTATATAATTATAGTCGAAATTCAAGTAAGGTGATTGTCATTTTTATTTCACTGTTTACATTTTTATCCATCACCCCCGGCAACCTCTCTGCCTGTGACAAACAAAAAGCAGTATCTGCAGCGTTTTTAGCATCTGCTTTCCTTTTGATTACCAAATTTAGCTATGTAATACTTGGAAATAAAAGAAAAAGGTCATGATTTGAAACTACAAAATAGATGAGAAAGGGGCAACTTTTTACTGCTTCAGAATCTAAACCCTGTGTCTAGTGTGAGGAGTTATTACATGTACTGCTTTGAACTTTGTAGTTTAACCAATTGTTAAATGTGGAGAGTCAACCGTTTGTAAAAATCAAGTTACTGTTTCTTAAGACATAATTTATATTATTGTCAGTATTTTTTCTATGGCTAATGGGTTTCCCCAGTCTATGCTCCGCCTATTTTTAGCTTATAAACATGATAGAGTGTCTGTATTGATAAGTCCCAACTAAATATCGACACATTATACTAGCACATCAAAATGAAGGGTACTGATTATTAGCACTATGCTGTTAATAAGGCAAATTATTTTGTGTAATTAGAGTGAAAAGGTTGCACCATAATAAAAGCTTATTACTGTGCTACCTTTTCACTCGTGGATAATTCTATTTATGGGATGCACTGGGGTCGGGCATGGAGCTATTTGGTTTGTAGTACATTTTATTTTTTTTGGAATTAGAATTTTGTTATTTTTTTATTGCGATTTAGACATTGTAATAATACTCTAGCAATAAATAAGAATCAAAATTCTTATTCCATAGCTATAGGAAAGCTGAAGAACCTGATGATCATCTAGCTGAGTCAATCAGTATGCCTAAAGCTGAGAAGTATAGATCCATGTTCATGGGACATGGACCCCGTTTAAATCAGTTAAATCAGATGAAAAAGATCCAGGGTTTTGAAAGGAAGTTCTACCATACAAATTCTTAGAATTTCAAGGACAGCTGAAGAAAGCAATAAAAATATTCTAAAACGCCTTGCCATTTAAGAAGGACAACTCTGAATCCAGATAAATAGACTGAAGCTAAAATACTTTGGTCTGTCAAATGGAATGACACATTAGAGAAACTTAGATTAATTTCTCTAAAGTGTCGTTCCATTTGACGTGACTAAAGACTATGTATGGAAGGCGCAGTAGATGTAGGAGTAGCAGGTGAAGACGGTGGGCGCAAGATCTTGCAGAATGGTTGAAAATAATAACTGAAGCTGATTGCTGAGGGTATGACACTGACACACAAAAGTTCTTGCATCTTGTGTAGGAGGCAACATCATGCTTGGGTGTGTATTGAACTTTAAAAAGAATACTCTCAGGTCTGAAAAAAACAATGTTTTTTTGTTTCAATATCTAGCGGTGAATTTAAGGAGTGATGATTGTAGACTGAAGTAAAAAGGAGAAGGTGGTGTATTCTCCCAATTATTGTAAATTGATATTTAATGCCTATGTAGAATAAATAGTTTGTTATTTTTTTGGAAGCAAAATTATGCCTCCTGATCTCTCTTTATTATCTCAACTGCTTCAATTTGGATGATTTGAGCCTCAGTTTTCTGAGTAATGGAATAGGAGAAGATTCTACAGGAAATGGACAAAATTGTTATGGTTAGATTCAAACGGGATTACACTCATTATAACTGTTGAAGTCAAAATATTGGTTTCAAAGTTTAC
>BMAT01002918.1:179496-194632 GCA_019649035.1 Elysia marginata
TCTGTTGTTTTTATGGATTATTATCATCACTTAAATCTTGCACTTGCTGTCACTTCTTTTAAGTTAAATGTTTGGAAAACTCAAACTAGGGACCATTGTTTAATTTTAACCTTTTTTCAATTAATATTTTAAAGCGTTGTCAAATCTATTTCATGTGTATTGAGATTTAAGGTGATTTCATTGAATGCAATTGGAGTATAAACATTGTAATACTGGTAACCTCTTTGGAATCTGTTTGTGTGGCAATGAAGAAGGCCAAGTTTAAAACAAAAAATACTAAAATCAGAACAATACCCCGGCAGCCAGAAAAAGAAGCTTAAACTGGCAATACAGGCACTGACTCTAATCACAAACATTCCCTTTCACTTCGTCTATGTAACACATTGGTGAAAAAAGTAGCTGTATTTTTTTCATGTTTATTGTCATAATAAAAAGCAGATTACAATGAAAACATAATGAAAGACGCTTGTATTATTTGACATATTGTATAATTTGTAACCATGGCTAGTCACAACCAAACGAATAAAAAGGTGGAATTCGCTCCGTTGTTATCATTCTACGTGTGCATATTTTCTGTTCATTTGTTTTACTCACATCAATATTCCATTCATTACATGTATATGTGTTAACCCACTCTCTCTCTCTCTCTCTCTCTCTCTCTCTCTCTCTCTCTCTCTCTCTCTCTCTCTCTCTCGCTATCCCTCGCCTCCTTCCCATGTCTCTCTCATCCCATCTTTACAATTCTTTCTTACTTGAAATTTTAGCATTAATTTTGTTTATCCTAATGGGGATGAATATACGACATGAAAGCATGAATATTTTAATGCATTTTCTATTGATGTACAACCGAACTTGTTGAACTGGGAATGCTAGATCTAGCTGATCTTAATTTGGATTGAAGATGGGGAAAAGGAAGTCAGGTGTTGAGAACAGTTCAGTTGTTTGTGAGTCTGCCCAACTTGTATGTGAGTCATGGCCATCATCGTCACCACTGCCTTCATAAGTATCACCATTATCTACTTGGGTAATGTCATTTTCATCAAACAGTATTGTACTTTGAGTGTCTGGCTCTGGGGTTATATTGTCACCATCCTTTTTCACGGTTTCGTCTGTGTAAACAATCTCCTGTTCAGAGTCTTGTGTCGAAAGTAGAGAGGTTGTACTGACAGTAGTCAGTGTTTCATCGGCATCTTCATCTGAGTCTGTTTCTTCCTCCTTATTGTCTATGTTTGTCGAAAATGGAAAGGAGGAAGTAGACATATAACTATCGTCCTCTTCTCCAGTGCTTAGATCTGTTGAAAGTGAAGAGGGGGGAGTTGCTGTATTAGAACTGTCTGCCTCATCATCTTTGTCTTCTTCTCCGTCATCTGTTTCTACCGACATTGCAGAGGTTGCAGAAGTCATATCGTCATCGCCATCACCATCATCGTTGTCCTGTGTCGGGCTCACATCAGAATCGACATTGGAAGTTGTCATGTCAGTTTGTTGAGGCAGAGTTGTACTGGGGCCAGAGGGGTTTGGGGTGCTTTGAGCTTCAGCAGATGCTGTGCTGGTCTTTGAGTTTTTGACGATGCGGTTGGGCAAAAAGCTATTTCTTCCAGTTGGTTCAGTGCTGTATTTAATATCTTCGTCTACTGTTACCGGGTCGGAGCTTGTCAAATCATCATTTAGTTCCATAGTAGTTGGCGTTTGCACGGTGCTCTTTTGTCCGGATTTGCGAACGTTCACTTTCGTTACCTTCACGGTAGTCTTAGTCATATCGGGGGTCGGTGTTGCCTTAACTTGAGATCCTTGATCGTTGCTGTAGTATGTGACGTCGATATCATATTTGCCTGGTTTATCAAAGCCACAGAGTAAGTGCAGAACATCGATGTTATTTTCCTGAAGTTTGTCGTAACCGCTAACTCTGATCACGTGCTCATCTACTGGATTTGAAGCCAAGAAACGAATGGTCGGCTCGGGAACTTCGCCCACAGCAACCACTACAACCTTGACGTTGTTCTTTTTCAAAAGTTTGATCTCGGGTCTCAGAAGGTGAAGGTTATTGGTGGTGTCGTCTACCACCAAGATAGCAATATTCTGTCTGTCTCCACGCGCCGCCAAGCTCGAGAAAACGTTCAGCCTCAGGTTCTTGACCAGTGCGGGCATGCCGCTGCTTTCCAGGTATGATATAGCTCCCTTTAGGCTGGCATGGAGATCATATGCTGACTGGATAGAAGTGTAACCTCCTGCGTGACAAGTGTGGGTGAGGACGCCGATCTGTGTACCCGGAACGTGGATGCTGGCCTCAAAGGAGAACGTGCTGATCAGATAAGACAGGACAGCGTGGGTGCTGTAAGCTGACTTGTAGGAATCGTACACAAACATTACGTTGGCGGGTTTCAGGCTGCATTCTGGAATAGAAAAAGTAAAAGGAAATGCAATGTTTTAAATAATGTTCGTCAAAAGCTACCGCACCTGTATTGATCCGTTACCAGACACGTAACTGATAACCGATCAACAGTAGGTCTACTTTTTTTAAAAAGTGAAATTTCGAGGGCCTTTTATATTTGAATTTAGACTTAAGACTTAACTACCTTAAAAAAACTAGCACTTGGCTGAGCTATGCTAGAGTTAGATATGCTTTTAGACCAAAATAACATAAGGAGATATTAGTTGTTACACAGTTATCTGATATTATTATCTCTTGCACGGGCTAAACAAACTTTTGAAAGAGGATTACAAAAACCTTTTGTTGCTCGAGAGACAATGCACGAAAATTGAGTTGTGCTATACATGGCTGGTCAAAATTACATAACTAGTAGACCATATTGCCGTGTTGAAGTTTAATCAAACATATTAATGAAACATTTTGTCCTTCCACAATTTCAACTGAATCGTCAACTTTTGCACAATATACGCGTACTTTGTTAAATATTTAACAAACCTGGTGCTTTCCTAGAGATGTCGGCGCTGAACAAAGACACGGCACGGCATGTTTTCTGAGCCAGCTTCTCTGCAATGTTGCCCAGTTCATGGAAAGACTCAACATGAAAAGTGAAGTCCTCATCAGGATTACTAGAGATGTCACTGATTTCCTTCTCATCCACGTATTTACCCACGCCTACAGCGAACATCAGAACACCCTTGTACCTGTTGATAGTATCAGACATTTTCTTTGAGATAAATGTTGCGATAAGTATAAAAATGTCAGCGCTTGAAATTTTTGGAAAAAATCCATGTGGAGGGCTATTGAGATGACAAGAAAAAGCTTCCGAATCAGCATCTTGATCACTAACTCTTTTAGTAATGCTTCAGTATATAACCGACTACAAAGAGTGAAGGCGGTTACGCTTTAATCCATGCAAAAAGTGGGGGGGGGGGTGTTAAGGGCGAGAAACTGAATCACAACTGGCACTGGTCCATACGTCATTATCAGTTTTCATATACATGTAGAATAACTCTCGAACGTGCAGTCGGTTAATCATAGGTTTAGTTCGAACCAAGCTTACCTAGCCTCTGCTGCTGCTTCTGCCGTGGCCTGGGGTGCCTGTGAGAGCCCATCAGTAACCGTGATAATGATTTTGGTCGCTTCCTTTCTGGAATCGTCCTGGTCGAATCCTTTGTTGGTCACATATCGGATTGCATCTCCGGTATTAGTGCCACCTGTAAGGTAATCAATGTTGTCTGGCTGGATTGCGTCTAGCAGATCTTTGAGGTTGGTGTACTCGTCCAAACCAAACTCATGGTTAATCTGAGTACGAAAGAGAGGCAGTGATTTAATTTTTTAAAGGTTTTGAAAGACTGTACTAAATCTATACAGAAGCTAGGAACAATTTATCTCGCTGCTGCACTAGATCTCATTTTTAAAAAGTAGTTATAAAAGATATTGTACCTAAGTCACGTTGGTAAGAGTATGGATATAAAGGTACCGGCAATAGTTATACATTAATAGTTATAGCAGCAGCGATGTTAGCTAAAAGCTTGGTATCTATGAAAAACAGAATGTAAAAAAAAACATTTTTAGTTAAAATAATACTGTTATGTTATAAGTCATTATCTTTTCAAGTGCAAGTAGCCACCATTCTTGTATTGGTCTGCTTATCATTATACGCTTTGCAGTTTCGTTAAGAAGGATAACATAATCCACTCACGTCGCTTGAAAAAGTGACCAGCCCGATCCTGGTGTGAAGAGGTGAGATCTGGAACTCGGAGACCAGGTCTCTCACAAAGGGCAGCACCTGTTGTTGGAAGTGAACTATCCACACTGAGGTGGAAGCGTCCAGCAAGAAGTAGATGTCGGCAGGCTTGGACTCGCACTCTGGAAATAAGTCAAACAAACAGCTTTTTAAGAGAAAATTCATTGATATCTTACACGAGTATATCGTTCATATCACTTTTCTCTTTTCTTCATATGCATTTATTTTTCAAAAGTCAGTGTAGTTTTTTTAATCGTTTATCTACATCTGAAATGTTTTAAAGTTTAAAAAAAATTGTTTTGTAGAGTACAAATGTATTGCAATTAAGTAGTATCAGAGCTATTATGGTGTTTATTAATCCGGCCCCACTTAAATGAAATAAAACAAAAAAGTAATCCTACCAAAACCAAGAAATCCTTCGTCTCCTTGAGGCAACTCAGGAACCCTCGGTTTCAATTGGACAGCATTCTGGGGTGGTGGTGGTGGGGCTTGCGTAGTTGTCGGTTCCATCGTTGTAGTCGGTTCTATTGTAGTTGTTTCCATTGTAGTAGTTGGCTCAACAGTAGTTGTCGGTTCAGTTGTAGTAGTCGGTTCCATTGTAGTAGTTGGTTCGGCTGTAGTTGTCGGTTCAGTTGTAGTAGTCGGTTCCATTGTAGTAGTTGGTACAACTGTAGTTGTTGGCTCCATTGTAGTAGTTGGTTCCATTGTAGTTGTTGGTTCAGTTGTAGTAGTTGGCTCCATTGTAGTAGTTGGTTCCATTGTAGTTGTTGGTTCAGTTGTAGTAGTCGGTTCCATTGTAGTAGTCGGTTCCATTGTAGTAGTTGGTTCCATTTTAGTAGTCGGTTTCATAGTAGTTGTTGGTTCATTTGCCGCTGTTGGTGGAGGCTTTGTCATTTGAATCACTGAAAGAGAAATTAAAGTAAATGTATTAAATAGCTTATAGCCTGTTACTGGTCATATACCTTGAGGCTTCTTTGCAAGTGATAGGGAGCTGATTGGAGTAAAAAAGATACAAGAATACACAAGTTTTAAGTCTCTATTTAGAAAAATAATAGAGCCCCCCCCCCCCCAAAAAAAAAGCCATTTTTATCTTTATACTGCCTTTTATATTTCAAAACTAAACGCGTAGCACGAAGTAAATTAATTTTCAATTACCACATTACAAGATAATAAAGTTGTTTTTTTTTTCATTTTGCAAATTAATGGCTTACCTTGGCATGTGGAGTTTGTGAATATTTCTTGTATCCTTTCCAATGCCTGGAAGTTATCGACTTTAAAAGAGAACTTTTCACTGGGTTTGGATGCCATAGCGTTGAGTTCAAAGAAGTTTACGCCATGTCCAACACCAATTGCAAATATTTCGGTTCCTGGTGTTAAAAGAACCAAAAAATAAGGTTTGATTAGTCATGTGATGGGCAGGCGCTGCCGTGGACAAACCAAGTGGGGTATCTCTCATAATTATGGTTTGCACTGTAGATACTGCATATATGCTTTGTCCCGGGCAGAGCGGTGGGTTGAAAGGAGTAGTAATGGGTAAGGGGATAGAATGTGGGACACTATAGAATTTTTTTTTAAGAGAATGTAAGAGGAAAGCGGTAGAACTAATCATATAGACAGATAATCTGAGACTGTTGCGTATAGACATAAAGAATTTACAAACGCAAACCAGAGAAATGGATGAGGAGATAAAGCTTGTTTGAGGAGAGTGAGCGGGAGTCAGCTAGACAGGGACAGAGACAGGATGACAGATAAATAGATGCACATACTGTGAGAATAAAGAGGATACCGAGACAGCAAATTAGACTAGGCTGGATAGGGAAACTTACCCTGTGCTTTGAGCTTTCTGGCAGCTTCCACTGTCTTGTTTGTGTCTGCGGACTGGCCGTCGGTAATGATGATGACTATTTTGGCGACACCCTCACGGGCGCCGTGTTCCGGCTTCATCATAGGGTCACGCACAAAGTTCAAGGCACGGTTGGTGTATGTGTTACCGCCTCTGAACTTGATGTTCTGCACGGCTTCCACAACATCGTCTGCGTTCTGAAAAACAAAAGTGTTAATTTTATATCATTGTTCAGATCGTTTTGTAAAAAAATGGTTTTATATTGTTGTTTTCTTTTTCTCACATCTGTCCGCATTTTATTTTGTAATTCAGAAGAGTTGATTTCTTAAGGCAACCAAACCCACTTGCCGAGACAAATATTCCTTCCAATTGTGAAATGTGCTTTCATGCAGAACTTACAAAGGACGGGTTTTTTATTCAATTATAAAGAAATCTTTTATTTGATGTTTATTACACTTGTTGCTGTTGTCGTTTATATTGGTTTTTTTTTTCAATTTTGTGCCGGTTCTTGGTTTACGACTTTCTTTTTTAATAAAGTAGTCTTTAGATCTTTTTTTTTATTTCTAATGGCCAACCTTTGGGGAAGATGTTATATTTTTGGGCTTCAATATTTTACATTCATTTGATGTCTCAGATTGTTAAGTGAAAAAAAAAGACTAACATCAAATTTGTTTAGGTGGAATTCAAGATGAGCATCGGTACTGAAGAGCATTGCACCAATCCTGGTATCCTTGGGGCGAAGTCCGATGTTGAACTTAAGGACAACTTCTTTGATAAACTTCTTGACGTGCCTGTCGAAGTACAATGGGTAGATGGAAGAGGAGGAGTCGAGCACGAAGATAATGTCTGCTGGCTCACTGCATGCTTCAGGCAAGTGCTGGCTTTGGATTGTCTGCAGAAAACAACAAACACGAAAATTAATATTCATTTCAGAAATAAATGGTATCGACTGTTAACACCTAAAAAAGAAGAAAATAATATAACATCATACCAATTGTGAATGATACAAAATTAATTTAGCACTCACTAAGCCTTGATCTTCAATATGTACATTTTTTTCTTTTTCTTTTTTCTTTATTCACTTTGCTTATATGTATTTATAATTATATAATATAATATTCCTCTTCTTGCCTTCTCTAGAACACAATTTTACGTCATTTTCGCGGTTGCATCAAATTTAACCTGGTTAACCAAACTCGGAAAAAAGGTACAAAATTTTTTTTAAAAAGGCAAATAACCACTTATTATCGATGGTTTTGTAAAGAAAATAAATGCTATTGACGACTGTTGCAAGGTTTTGTAAAACAAATTAGGTTAAGAAATCTTGTGTGATGCGTCAAAATGAAATTTTTCAGCTGAAATTATTGCAAATATTTTTTTAATCCAACATTCACTACCGGTTTTTTAAGTGTTCGTTTTTTTTCAAAGTTGAAGAGTGGTATTGTTTTTTGTTGTTTTTTTTTTTTCAATTTTGGAAATGTTTTAATGTTCTGTGAAATAGGCAATAGAATTTATTAATTATGCTTTTTTATTAATGATATGTGAGCAAATAATTTAGAATTAGCGGAAAAACAATTACTCACCATAGAGAATGCGGCAGTGGCTGCAGAGGCTAGTATAAAAAGTCGAAGTATAGTCGGTTCCATCTTAATGCTTCTAGATAATGTTCTGTGATGTAAAAGAGTAAACAGATTTTGCTGCCGGTGAGAATGTTAAATCTCAAGGGTATTACTGCCTCAGTCTGAGTACCAAGTCTTGCTCTAGCAGAAGCTGCTGCTTCACCGATGATTGAGCTTCTCTGTGAGCCACTTCTTATACAGTTTGACCCGCCCACTTTAGCCCAGCTGAGTCGGGGATTGGTTGGAAAACACTTGACGAGAAGACGCAATTCTCTCCTTTCTTTCTACTTCACGCACGCAAGGGGGCGTCTAAACACTTAAAAAATATAATAGTTGCGTGTAATGCGAAATATTCTGTGGTCGGTCTTTTACAATAGCTTTTATGTTAGTTAGCGAGTAATTGTTTCCAATGATGCACCAGGACAGTGATACCAAAATAAGTGGACGTAGGTGGTTACTCTAATTATTGATTTAACTGTTTTCTCTGCCTGTTTTGTTTCGAGCAATCGCAATTAACGTTGTTATTTTTAGCGGTTTTTTTTTTCAATCTGATGCCGCTGCATTCTTTCATGGTCAAGCCAGGTTGCACTGTACAATTAAAGAAGTTTCTTGTTTAATCAAGATCCTGAGTTTCGTTTGTTTCATTTAAAAATCAATCTAATATTCTTTAAAATAACTACATTAAAAGTCTTATCTCTCTCGCATCTTCATACTTTCTCTTTAGTATTAAAATAACTTTCGTCTAATTTTCAATTCTTTCACAATTCCACCTTTTCTCAGATACTGAGTCTTTTTTTAATTACTTGTAACGTGTACTTTTATCTTGGTTGCTTTAAAAATCCGTTGCTCTGAGTGTTTCTATGTGTGTGGTTTTTTTTTACAAACATTTATTAATAGGTATTCAAGTGGGGTTTATCTTTGTATACTTTTCGTCAGATTTAGCGTTTTTAACTTCTTGAATCATGCTCTTTTTTCGCCATACTATACTATTCACAGAACTGACACACTCTTGTGTAGGAATTTGCATTGGCGTTTTTTATTATGTGTAAAAACTTCTGATGAGCTGGTGTTTGGAAAGCTCAACTTTTATGTAGCATTATAAATAACTTCAGGTTATTTAAATCTTTATCAGAACATTAAAATAATGCCTTGAATTAAGTGCATCATTTAATTTTGGATTTTTTCAATGAACCGTACGATTGAGCTTTCGTACATATGTATATGAAATCTAACTTTAATGTTTGATCTAAGTAATGCCTATGATTAAACTCCTATATTATGCAGACTTATGAAGTTTACCGGATAATTTAGGAGAAATCTGACTTAGGCCTATATTCTGACAATGGAAGGTTTTTTAACATGTCTCATTGAACAAAAGAATTGTGTGATTTATTCATGCGAATTTTTAAGCCTAATGTTTCAAGTCAATTAAACAATTATTTTCGTAAGTGCTTTTGCACCGTGCGTTTTACAAATCTTTGTTCATGATATTTTTACTGGAGACAATAGATAATAAAATTCAAACTTGAATATTTTAACTTATTCGACCCGGGAAGCTTATGAAAATGATTTTCATAGGTTTTTTTTTATCTCAAATGAGACATTGGACTTAATAGGACCCGTTTTATTAGCAAAAAAAATATTTAATTTTAATAGTTAGTTAAAATCTGTTATTTGGCTGTTGGCTCTAGACATTTCTTTTCGTTTTAACTGTATTTAGGGCCCCACCAGATTAAGATTTAGTGTTAAAAAAGAAAAAAGAGAAGGGTGTCCTTATTCTTAAAGTATAATATTTATTCAATTTACATGTCAAGCCAAACAAGTAAAGATAATTTTAAAAAAGGACCACTGCTGTATTCATGTGACGGTGATTGAAATGTACTAGAGGCGGTTAACAGTGGAATGCAGCATGCTTAAAGTAAAAACGGCTTGCTAATTGTTTCCAATCTTTCAGTTACTACCGTTGGTGCAGTTTCTGCCTTCACTATGTATTACCACTTTCCAAGTCTGTAGTGTGTTTTTTTTTAATATCGAGTGTCACAACAGAAGATTGAAAAGTTAATGCCGTTCAGAATTTTTTTGACATTTAAATCAACATGGTTATGCTCAATGCCCATACCATTTTTTTTTTAATTTTACTATCCAATGACATGTATGAAGTTAAATTTCTCCTGGTCAAGGTGAGGTTTTTTCATTTAGAATGCCTCAAACTTAATATATTTGAAGCATAAGCTTGCCCTTGAAGGGTTGGGGAGGTAAATCATTAAAAGAGGTCCTCTACAATGTCAAATATTTGTCCGGTGGTGGTGACTATAGTGTGTTTGTCAGAACATTTAAACAAGCGGCAGGTGTTTGTTTTGATATTGTAGTCACGCAAACGACATTATGTTGGAAATCGATCAGTTTTCACAGCTGCCAATCAGGTGAATGAAAATATTGATAAACACACACACACAAACAAAGATAAGCCAGCTAATTAACGCTCTCTCTCTCTCTCTCTCTCTCTCTCTCTCTCTCTCTCCATCTATCTATTATCTATCTATCTCTATATCTTTCTTTAAAATAGCTGGATTTAAATCTTGTAAGACAAGACTTTAAAAAAACTATTCTGCGTTCATATTTTTAAAGGGTTGAATAAAACTATCTTATCTTATATTTTCATGGGTTTTTTTTTCCACTGTATGTACGCATCTTCCTTTCAAAAGCAAGATTAATTTCACCTTTTTTTTTTCTAAATTTATGATTGTGTACTTTGAAATAACCCCTCAAGTGGGAAGCACATACACGTATGTACGTCTGCGTTGATTTTGTAGTAAGTCTACATGCATTTATCATCGTACAAGTTTTCATTCATAAAGATTTCGCTCGATAATTCTTCCTGCGCTGCCTGCGCGAGACTCGCCTGCGTGAGTAAGAGCACCAGTTAGCTGGGAAGGGCGCTAGAGGGCATGGCCGTTGGTTGATGGCGTTTGAATTAAAAATAATTAATCTTGCAGGTCATTAGCCCAGGGTGGAGCCAGTTACCTTTCTTCGCTAGGCAAGGCTAGGCTAGGCTTCAGATAATTTTAAGTTAAAACTCTTACCATTTTCAAGTGCTTACGATTGAGGCTAAATGTTTGTTGTTGAAACTTTGATGTAATGCAACAGCTAGTGACCCATTGAAAAATCCACTTCCACCCAATCCTAGGCCCTGTACTGCATGAAATAAAATCTAAGAAACCAATTTCTCCCCTTTGATGTCATGTGCTTGAACCTGAGATTCTAACACTTGACCTATTTCCCTTTGTATTTTTCAAGCATCCTTGAAACACTGACCATTCAAGTAGGTAGGTCTAAATAGTGCGAGTAAACCACCCGGTACTGCAATTGTTGTGCCTCTTGAATAAAGAGTTTTACATGCCTCTTAAACGAGGAGTTTTACCATGTTTACAGGCTCTTAGCATTTTCCCTCTTCTTTTGAAGGGATCTGGAACCATGTCACTGTGTATACAAAATGGTCGGTTGAATAATTGATGTTGAATCAATTTATTAAAAATTTAAACCTCTTAACATCTTCTTTCAAAAAAGACAGGACAGCAGACAAGTAAATAAATAACTTATACAAATTCAATGGATCTTCAGCTACCTGTTCCTAGATCAACCCTTCTGATAGTTTCATTTGCATCTGCTTTTTGGCGATGCCGACACAATGCTCTTAACTTAAAACTAAGTAATATTAATAATATTTAGGAAAGGCGAAATGCCGAATAGTTATAGTATTGTATTTATTTATATTCGGATTAGCGACCTAAACCATCCCAAAACATAAAATATGAAGAATTTTCTTCTTAAGTTCAATTACTAAAACTGGGTCAATGGGGTCTTGCTCGACAAAGAAATAAGTAAGCAGGATAAAACTATTCCTCTTGGATTTCACGTTGGGGGTTTCGTTTAGTTTTGCCATATTGCCCTGGGGTGCAACGCTCATGCCTTTACTGCTCCGCCTAGTACTTAGACATTGAGTTCCAATAGGAATCTTACAACGTGCCTCTCATTTTCCCACACACCCAAGGGTGACGGATGCGCAACATTGTTCATTCTTTTGTGTGACAATCTTTTTTTTTTCTCAGGCTTATTGTACGAGTAATTCTTACTCTTATCCTTCTATTGATCCATTCGTTCACAAAACCGCATCAACATTGTGACGTCAACTGGTTATGACGTTTAATCAGAACTAACGGGATGAACATTGTCTTTACAAGTTTTGATCAAGTGCTTTTTACGAGCAGTTGGAAACGCCATCATGAACATCAGTAACTAGGCCTTGGTCTGACAAACGTAAGTTCTTGTAAGGAATTCCATATTTGGGTGTTATTCATCCGTCGCTGAACAAGGATGCGCACTGTTGCAAAGTTGAGCCAAACTCTCCACACTGTCGAGTAGTGCTTGAGTGGGTGAGCGCTGTTATTGACACCTCTCGTACCAGTTACAGCTTATGTGAGCTTTAGATCAAACAAACAACGTACATATATTTACTGTGAAGCATAGACTAAACACACCCATAGAAACGTGAATGCTGCGCCCGTAAGAGGAATTTGGGAAATACCCAGGAGGGGGTTCACTTAAATAGATTTGTTTATTATAATCGCCTTATTGTTGTACTACATAATGAATTAATTAAGCGTTCGCAAAAAAATCCACACGACAGAATTCTTCGTTCCTACTGAATTATAAAGAAATAAAATAATTATGCAGACGAACAATGGTGTCATTAGAAAACCATGAACGCTTGGTTATATGTTTTCAATTATCTTAGAAAAAATTCACATTACTCTGAGATTAAAAAAAAATTCAACCCGCTTGTGCATCACCTGTTTTAGCATTCGTAATGCCTGGGTAAGGTCCTAGCGTGGGTGATCGAAATCAGATCTGCTGACCTTGCCCTGGACAACCACTGACGTCGGCTTCATGGGTACCGTAAATGCAGTAGGCATACTTGATAACTTGTGAGTCTTCTCCTGTTTTGTTTTGTTAATCATGTTTTTTTTTATAATTTTCTCTATATTACTTCCTTTCGGGAAATTTGGCTTCGTTACTCAGCGTAACTGCGTCGCCAGAAGAGCATCGCCAATAATTCCCCAGCAGACCAGTACCTCCCCCCCCCCTCCCCATAATATACACAGTGATGCAGGCGAATATCACAAATACAAACATTGCCAGCAGTTGGGTACCCATTTTGCAGATGGATGGACATGGGAAAGTTAGGGTAAATTGCTTTCCCATGGCAAATTATGTACTGTCTACTACTCTGCTAGAAAGTGTTTCTTGATTTCGTTGAAAAAAAAAACCTCATTTCATATCGCTGTACCACTGTCAAACTTTATCCTATGTGCACATTAGCATTACATGTAGATAGGGTTAGACATGGAGAAATACATGTATTTCTTAAAAACATCGCAATTATTATATATAAAACGACTACATCTATATCTCAGAGCAATATAATGGTTCATTCATAGCACACACACATATCTCTCTCTCTCTCTCTCTCTCTCTCTCTCTCTCTCTCTCTCACTTACTTTGCCAACTGATGTTTTCAATTTCAAAAATTATAATGTTTTCTTCCTTTATATTGGATCTGACTGTATTGAGAATCCATTTAGCTCGGCAGTCAAAGAGCAAGTCTAGTATCCCCCAAGGCGTGTATCGGGTATTGTACACTAAGCTGTAGCAATTTCACTGGTTATCTCTACCTTTGCATTTTAAAGTTGTCAGACCCAGTGCAGCTAAACCAGTCTATCCTGTCACTTATTTAGACAAAGCATATCCCTGAACTCTGGCCTAACTTTTACTGCGACAATAAAAATATAAAATGAAAATAACAATACTAATAATAATTTTTATCGTATTAATGATATTTTTAATAGTGATGATGATGATGATGATGATGATGATGATGATGATGATGATGATGATGATGATGATGATGATGATGATGATGATGCAATTCTAATTACAATTAATATATATCCTTATAAAAAAATATTTTGAAAATGTCGAATTATAAAAACACCATTTTTCAATAAAACAAAAACAATATGGCTAAAACAGGTTCTATGACATTAACAAACATGCAGGTGTTGTATGCAAATTGCAATACAGCACTGAAGCAATAGATTCATAATTTCTAGTAACTCTCGAGATACTTTTCTTAAGTACAAGTTTTGATAAAAAATAAAACAATAATAGCAAAGAAAAACTTCTATACAATAGTTATTTTAAGAGCAAAAACATTTCACATTTTGTGCAAACTTGTCATCATTTTTTTAAAAACTTTTTTAGCGTTAATAAAAAGACCCTTATTATTTAGAACAAAAAACTGAACAATAAGTGCACTATAAAAAAAGAACAAAATAGTTGTGCAAAATGTGGAATAAAAGGTAAAACCTGTAGCATATTTTTGCATTAAAGAAATAAACAGATTACTTGTAGTTTGTAATAGATCCTCTCTTGTCAAGTAGGATAATTCCTGAAAAGAAAACGAAAAAATATATCGGGGTACTCCATCGTAATTTTACTATTATTAGTATTTTGATTTTTAAACCATCAGTTCCCTGTATTTGGATATGTAGTGCCCTAGAAAACTGGCCTGTTTACATTGCTTTTTATAAAGAGGGCTTTCTTCCAAAAACCAGAAAAATGTTAAAGCAGATGAAGACAAATGAATTTTCCTAATATTGTGTGTATTCTTTGAGAACTGATCTAATACCTATTTGTTGTTCTCGATTTTGTTCCGTCTCTACTTTTGCTCTTTGTCTGCTTCTACTTAGTATATCCAACTGATAGGACTATGACAGTTTGTTTATTATGGAGAGAGAAAAAAAACTTGCGCCCCGTCATCGGCACTTTACTGACTTAGAAGCTACGTTAGAACGTGTATTATACTGCAGTTCTGTGATTTATGATATTCTAGTAAGTTTAAACCACAGTAAGTCCTCATCAGGCCGATTATTCTCCCTCATACGGAGTTTTGTTGTTGTATGTACTTCAAGGAGTGCAAAGTTCAAGAATTACTGTAAAAAGAAATGTTTAGAAAACTAAGCACAAATAGTTAAATGTTTCTAATATGGGTTTTTTTTTCGTTTTTTAGGTTTACACAAGCTTTGTGTATGAAATATTTTTTTAAAGGCCCCTACCGGTAAGACCAAAAAGGGGTTTATTCATTAGTTAACTTAAACGAAGGTCGAGAAAAGTCTAATGCCAAGACTTACTGATGACTTTTACTGTATAAGAAAATAGAAACTCTTTATCACTACCACAAAGGTTTTTCACAAAAAATCCCTACTAAGTGAGTCAAAATAGGCTCATTGTCTCGTAGTTCCCATCCTTTATTTCACCAATCCATCTAGACTATAGGCACTTGTATGTTTATCTTTTTCTCAGTGAGCATACAGGTTGATAATAGAGAAAATACACCATTTTCCTCTTCCATTTAATACTTATGTTTTCTGCATATA
>BMAT01002918.1:242939-259876 GCA_019649035.1 Elysia marginata
TCTAGATCTAGATCTCCACTGAATCAGCCGTCAACAAATGGCATTAGGCCTAGTGTTAGCCAACCCACCTTCACCCCAAACATTGCTTTTTAGCTTTTCATCAGGCCCACCAAAACCACTAGATTATTGCTGGAAACATACTGTAAATAGTGTACATATATCCAAGAGTAATTTGCTTTCTAAAAAAAATTTTTTTTCAACTTTACGGGACCTAAGTGTACAGTTTTTATTTCCTTACTACATAATTATGGATGATGCTATGATAATGAGACTTTGCATAGAGATGGAAATACATTTGCAAATTTGAAACAGACCAGTTTTGGGCAGCTACTAGTGGATTTACTATTTTTTATCATCAGGTATGTGAAACTGTACTGTTTTAGAAATCTATCATTTTTGTTCTTACATAATATTTGAATAACTATTACATCAATGATTATCATTCGAATTTTTTTTTTTTTTGCATTTTCATAAAATTTATTTATTTGTGATTATTTTGATGTGCAACTTTATTGGCTTATCTCTTTTAGAAACAACACTACACACAAAACAAAAAGGTACCCTCTCTCCCATTTTACTCTCTTCTATTACCCTCCGTCAAAACAAGGTTTTTGACCACGGGTTTAAAGAGTTAAGAGACATAAATGCAAAAAAAAACCTGAAATCTTTCAAAGGGTTGATGTTGGGATATTCCTGAATATCCACACAAGCTTAAAAATAGAAAAACTTCACACAAAAAAAGCTTTGAAACCATCAAGCCACAACATAAGTATACAACTGCAGTTGTAGGAATAATGGCACAAAATATACTTGGCTGCCACTAGAACTAGATCTAGGCCCTAATCTAGATCTAGATTCTACATCTAGACTAGATCTAGGGCATATGACATCTAATGCTAATTCGGGTCCTCTCTAGATCTAGATTAGAACTGAAGTGGAGAAAGCTGTTTAAATTTATAGTGAAAGATCAAGAGGTCTCTGATCTAGATCTAGTACATTACATTTGACATAGATCTATCTAGATGTAGATTATGCTTGTTTTAGTCTAAATCATGATCTCAGAGCCAGAAACTTATCAAGAGATAGATCTATGACCTAATCTAGACCTAAAATTGAGACCGCAATTTGCATTAGATTCAGTATCAGGGAATCAAAGCTAGATATCTGGATTTACATTAGATTCAGTATCAGGGAATCAAAGCTAGATATCTGGATTTCGATCGATCTTAACATATAGAATAATAAAGATTCAATGAAAACTTAGCTTTGATTATGCTTGCATGTCTTGAGTTATCTCATTTCAATAGGCTTACTTTGAGACTAGACAAGATTCCAGAAGCCCATGGGAGGCAAAAAACGAAAGCAGACCTTATGTTTTTAACTTAAACTAGCCGAGAATTATCGTGTTATTGATGATTTTCAGCTGTGTGACCAAGAGACAGCTGACGATCTGACTATGATTAGAGAAGGTTTGACTGTTGGGCTGAGTGAACTATTTCAAGTGGGAAACTAAAAAGGATGCTAAAAGCCCGATTTGCTAAAGTATAAAATAGTCAGTACCTTTGCAATAAGTTAGAAAAACTTGTGCTGAGTTTAGGGCTTATTTTTTCATAATGAAAATCTAGATCTTCAGTATTCTTAATTAAAATAGTTATAAATAAAATGTGCTGAAGCCCATAATGCATAAAAAGGCTGAAATAAGCTGAAATCTGAAAGATTTACATCTGTCTGACACAGAAGCTGGCTGGCCACCCCAATAAACTTTATTCAAGCAAATAGTGCTGTTAGTGTCCCCTATGTGACAGAGAGTCCCTTTATTGAAACAGTACACTTTCTTTCTTTGATTGCAAAGTTCAAAATGAAAATATTTGGTACGAAGTAGAATAACACCAACTCCTTCAAACTAGCTGGCCGAAACTGAGCGATGCCGTCAAGATCGAAAAAAACCTGAACTTTTTTTCACATGCTTTCAGGTCTTCATACAACGTCAACTAAGACCAAATACACCACACACATAATCACATCTGTAAATAATTCCGCCTCAAAGTTTTGTAACTCAGACCAAACCAGTTTCTCCTGGGCTACTAATAATTTTTATCAGAGGAACCTGAGCTGAACAAAAATCAGGATCCAGAAAGAATGTTTTTCAGGTTAAAGCTGATTTAAAAAAAACCGGCATCCATGAAAACTCGATGCAATTCAATACCTGACTGGTCATCAACATCAAACTTGAAGAAAGAAATGCTGAGGTAGCCACAGTCTTGGTGCAAATACATCTGGTCCGGATTCATACGTGTCAGGTGGAACACAAACTCAGCCAGGCCCATTAAGGCAAGTTGGATGGTCAGCTGTCAACAAAAAAATGTACACAAAAATTATCAATCACAGTGTGACGTTATGCTAAGTCCTCACAACAAAGAGGAAGTTTTGTTTTTTAATTCGAAATTTGAGAGCTCATTTGGGGACACATGCAAAAAGTTAATAGATACAGTCAATGCCTATAGCATTTACTCTCATTACACGAAATTCTGCAAAACACAAAGAAGAAGTAGCCCCAAATTCTTCTTTCTTTTCTGTCTATATGCCAATTTAACTTAAGAGTTATTTGAAGTGTTCTGCTTAACACAAACAAATTGAGGGGTGCAACCATTCTTTTATACACTTTTTAAAGCACTATAGATCCAATGAAACACAACAAGAACTAAACTCTTAAGTCTTTTTTTCACAGTATAATAAGAAAAAACAAAAAATTTGTCCATGAAAGCTTTGAAAAACAGACTATTTTAAAAAAAATTGAAACTCATGAAAAGAAGTTCTGAATCTTAAAAACCTTGCGACACAATCTTTCCTAAATCATACTTACAGGCACAGCATAAGATCATGGTGGCATAAATATCCAGAACTAATTGACATTCTACTTAACCCATCCTCCCCCATCCACTATATTGGCTTTGATTTGAGGAAGTTACCAGTGCAGCAAGACACTTGTTTGGCTTTGAACATACCGCATGCATTCCGCACCATGCTAGTATATTGGCTTCTGAGGTAGCCTTGCTTTTAACTCACATTTTGCACTCCCTTGTCATACCAGATAGCTGGGAACAGGGTACTAACCCCTTACAACATCAATCAATAAGTACAGGGAAAATTTTTTACCCTGGTTTGCCGCCCCATGGTGTGATTACAGACCACCTGCAGATTCTCTACCACTAGCCTGAGGGTCCACAAGGGAAAGGGACTGATATGGTGCAGAGAGGTGACAAATTTCACATATCTATAACAAAGAATCTGTCCAGGATGGATGTTTGATAAGCTGTGGTTTTGATATCTCGACATCCTCCAAGTAATTGACGTATCATAATCCCACCCAGAAGACACTACATGCGCCTACAGGTGGAGGGGGCTTTGACCAGAGCAGGCCTCAACGCCTGCCTGTAGTTATTTGGACTGTTATGTTTTAGCTACCTGTCATATGTCCAGCCTCCTGTGAATCAGTGTTATGAAACTTATCCCAAATTTATCCAGAGTAAAATGATAAAAATTTTCCCACAATGCTAAAATGCTTTGAAGAGAAAGAGGACTGGAGCAGAGGGTTGAAGGGGTAGCATTTCACCACACTGGGTTTTAGTAGACTGTTCCATTTCAAAGGTGTTAGAGTAAAAAATATTCTGACTGATCTGCATTAAACAAGGCAGGTCACCGACCCAGTTGTTCCAATTTCAAGATTAGCAAATAACTTTAATGAGTTATTTTTTACACTTATTTGAAAAATTACAAAATTAACTAAGTTATTGGTATTCTATGCCTACAGTAAAATTGGGGGTGAGGGAGGTGGACAGGAAGATGGAAGAAAAGCATGTGTGGTCACAAACACAAGTACTTAATAAATTACTCTAAAAATAAGACAAATATTAAGGAATTTAGAACAATGCCGTTAACTTCAGAAAACCCCTTTCTACCTCAGCCAAACCCAACTTTTCACATCCAGTTCTTTGTGCCAGCCTGAGGCCAGTAGTCAGGTATAAAGGTCCACTGCATCCGCGGATTAGGAGATAACATTGATCAAGTCCCAATTAAATACCGCCTCATCCACTGCACTATTTTGCTTTTTCCTTACAAAATGTCAGTATTATTGATTACAAGACTAACTTCTCAGTTTTTAGATTTTAAAAATTACTCAAATGTAGGCTACAGCTCATTATATTACTTACTAATATATATTAACAAATGTAAATAATTTTTCACCAAATCATGTGATCTACCTTAGCAAAACCTTAATATTAGAACACCACCAGCACTGGTCTCTTGTGCCAGTAAAATTTTGTATTATTATTTATTCTTTTTTCCCTAAAATTTCTTTACAGTTTTAACTTGAATAAAATAAGAAATTTAAAACTTACAGTCTTGCGGAATGTCCAGTAATCAGTTGCATCTAAGAAAGTATTCAGGGCCCACTCCTTTAGCAAGCCTCTAGGCACCATGTTTGTCTGTACCTCTTTCAAGATATCTCTTAAGACTTGATGTGAGGCCTGAGAACCTCGAGCTTGGACTGTGGCAAGTCTCTCATAGTAGCGAGCTATGGGAGCATCATGCTCAATGCCCCTTTTGATGGTGCGCTGAATTAAGAATTGATAGTTCAGTCATCATGTTAATGAAAGGGGTTGTACACAAAGGCAGAAACAAAAAACATGGATCAGAAAACGGTAAATGTATTTTGAAAAATTACTAGCAAAATAGAAACATTAAACAAAAAAGATTTCCGATGGGAAACAGCATCAGGACAACAAACAGAAAAGCTCAAGCCTTTTTGAAAGTTTCGACAAAATTGATTACACAATTTAGTTTGCCTCTACATTTCCCCTGATGATTAACAATAAAGGCTTTCTTTTCACTTGTCTACATTTCAGTATTGTTCTTTTTAAATCCCAAAAACTTTTCTAATGTAACATGAAAAAAAAAAAACTTCTTTTACACTCAAAAAGTTTCTAATGAAAAAAAAAAACCCAATTTTTTTAATGGAACACGGAAAAAAAAGCTCAGGCATGTTGGCATGTTAATATGTACAGGTGTATAGGGTAGAAAATCTATACAATCAGATATAAGAAAGGCCAAAAGTTGATAACCATTGATTTAACAGAATATATATATAAAAAAACTGTGATAGCTTCAAAAATTGTACCTGTTTGTAAATGTCTGAGAGGGATATGGAAGCTGGATTATCCTCAATTAGTCTCAGCTGCGGTGACACAGAGAGCACACGGGGCACGGTAAAGTAAAGAAGACGCCTGCTTGTTTCCTGTAGGAGGGAAAAAAGTTTATTAAAACTTGTCAAAGATAATATCAAAACAGGTAAACAGTAAAATAAATATGATACTAATTTTATAATGAAAAGCAAGATGGCCGACACAACAATCACCTTGACTTGCTTTGAACAACATAATTTGAAAAGCAAGAATCTACAATTTAATGCCTGTTTTTGCTTGTGAACAAAATATATCAAGACATCGAAAAGCTAAAGTAGTAATTCTTTCATCATCTTAGGCAAGTCTAATCTGAACAAAAGTAGGTACTTTATATGTAGTTCTGTGCAGAGATAATCATTCAAACCCGATGTGAGCTGCATTCCAACTTCATGCCCAGTGTAGATTTTTTATTTCACAGGCAAAAAGGTCCAATATAAATAAGTCAAAGAGTTTAACATTATTTTGCTATAACTAGGATTATTGATTTTCAATGTAGGAGCTACATGAAAAGGAAGATAATACCTTTTGTTTTGTGAGGAACTGATTTAGCATTCTTAGAAGTTGCAAGGTGCGCTCCTCTCTACGAGATTCAATCAAACATCCATCATTCACAATAAGGTATGGATATTCCTGTATAGAGAGGAAAAATTTCCTGATTTAAGTTAATCACACTTTACTATTAGAGTCTCATAATTTGTAATTATTGAATGAAATTTAATATGGTACAATACTATGACAAATAAAATAGATTTAAATCCAAGCTAACTTTATGATAATAACCTTCAACAATTGCAAGTCAATGGCAACTAATCTAAGGGTGAAAAGTGAAGATATTATGTGATAATATAAGAAACACATGACATTACAAGAATATGCTGGATTGGAAATGTAATAAATTATATCCTCTTGATAAACTAATTCTTAAATGCAAGAAACATATTGTAAACCAAAACCTAAAATGACAAATGCCTAATTCAAACTGAACTGGCTTAAACTGTGAACAAATTTAAAACACAATAGTTCAGCCTGCTAATAAGGGAAGGTAATTACATGTGTTAATAATTTGTTGAACATTTGAAATTTTCAAAATTCATTCTAAAATTAAATGTGAATCCCAATCCATATGAAACTAACCTTGCCATTCTGTCCTCTTATGAAGAGACGCCTTGCTGCTGTGTTGTGTTTTTGGACAATCTCAACTCTTGGCATAAAGCGGGCGACACGAACATAGTAATGGCTATGCTGAAATAAGAGAACAAATAGTGTAATAATACTACAAAAAATATTTTAAAACTATATGTGTGCAATATAAGTACAAGGATTTTTACCTAAAAGCTTCAAGTTCTATGACTAAACCATCAAACTTTAAGGCCAATGACACACTAAGATTTTAAAGCAAAATTTTACTCAACACAAGCTTTTCACTTGACCTTGACTTCCTGTTAATTTACATTCTTAGATAAACAAATGTATATGACCTCAGCATTTTTTTCCCTTCAGGGTTTTACTGCTGCTAAAAACTAGACAATACTATCCATGGAAAGTTGTTACAGTAGAACCCTGTTAATACAAAGTTCTGTGGACTGCTTTAACCTGTTGTGTTATCAGGAGTTTATGCTAAGAGAGGGCTGATTGGTTTGGGCTGTACTCCACATAGTACAAGCAACAAAAGTAGAAAAGACATATTTTGGTGATTCTAGAAACTATGGGCTTGCGTTAATGACTATGAAAAATGTTGGTGTTATTATATTATTAAGTAAACTATGCAAAGAAAAACATTTTGTTGTTGTTACAATGAGTGAGTATAACTTTAAAATAAAAAAGTTTTTGCCTTGTCAGAAAGGAGATCTTCAAACCCTTTTCATATAAAGAGATGTCATTTAATAGAAAGAACAAAAAGAGAATTAAAGTGTATAACTTCAACAGAAGAAATTTATATAAATATATTTCAAATTAAGTTCACTGTACTTGCTAATTACTTGTGCAAAAATTAATTCTTTTCCTTACCTCCACATTTAAATGTCATTATAAACAAAATGATGCAGATGCTCTTGGTTATAGCAAAATAGAAGGCTATAATATTTAATCTAGAGAGCAACCAACTGACTGTTATCTAGGTCAAAACCAAAATTGAGGGGGAAACCTGTGGGTCACTCAAAAGTAATCATGAAATTAAATCTTTCCAAATTAAAAGCAATTTATTATTAAGCAATCTGAAATTGTTTTGACCTTTTAGAGAGGTAGAAGTAAAGATAAGAACTGCTTATATTTGTATCTCATCAAAACTTCTCTCAACACTAGAAAATGTTTACCAAACAATAAAGGTCACCACTATAACTCATCAATTTCTGTCTTTTTGGTGGTTTTTGTGCAAAAATTAGAACAGCTCGTCCTGCTTTATTTTTTTCTCTTACCTTGGGTAATAGAAACTCTCCAGGCATTTCAATTTCTGCTGTGTTGGCAGTGAAGTTACTCAAAACACTGCATTTTTCTTCTATTAAGAAAGACCTGAAATAAAAAGTTACAGTCACAGCACATGAGACTTCAAACAATACACCTCTGATTAATTAAGGAAAAATTACAGTAAAAAATTGTTTATTTTTTATATAGGCATGTGCCTAATGTTTGAGAAAAAAAAACAACAAAGAGATAGTTAATCCATAACATGCAACTTGTTCAAAATGTATTACAAAGAGCAAAAATGGCATATTTACTATAAAGAAAAGTTTTAACTTCATTGAAAAAAAATTGAGAAATACTTACTTTGGGAAAAGTTTCGTTTTTGCTTCCAGAATCTTTATCCACTTTTTAAGTTTGTTAATCAAGTTGTGAAGTTTGGTTGATCCGGGAACACTGCAAACATATATTAAAAAAAGTCTCAATATCGCAATGGTAAAATTCTCATTCAGTATTTAACGATGGTGGTGGTGGTGGAAGTAGTAGTAGTAGTAGTTGTTGTAGCAGCAATAATGGAGGTGGCGGTAGCAGAAGTACGGGAGGTAGTAGTTCTAGTAATAGTATTGGCTGCAGATGTGATGATGATAGAAGGAGTTGTAGCGATAGAACTTACAGCAGTAGTTGGAATATTGGAAGCGTTGGCTATGGTAACAGTGGGATTAGAGGCACCATTAAAATATTACTATTCTTGTTATTTTTATGATGATGATTATTGGTATCCTATTAATATTGTCGTAAGTGTTGTTCTTTATAGGATTATTATTGTAACTTTTAATCACTATTATAAATTCTAAAAACTATTATTAGTATCATCTTTACTTGCAGTTGTTGAAGTAATGGTAATCACATTTATAGCTGCATTGTCATTATAGATGTTAATATTGTTATTATTAATTGGTACTAAGATTCAAGCATGTAAGCACAAGACACCCATTATTGTACATTTAAAGGAAGTCAGTATAATTGTGACTCTATTGTCCTGCGGGCTGCAAGCTTATAACAATCTAATAAAGTTTAAAGTAGTTGATTACACAAACATGTAGACCAGAATATTAAACAAATAAGTCTTGTCATAGGCTGTTCCAACACTATGGACTCTCAATGTCACTAAAATTGTTTTCAAATAAAAATAAATCAGCTGCATTTTTTTTTTGAAAGGGGAGTCTTTCCAAATGTCTTATAATTGATGTGAGCTGGTGAAAGAAAATGCTCTGCAGTTATTGTCCATGAGAGATAATTTTGTAAAAACAGTGTAGGGAGAAAGATAATATACAAAGAAAACACTGCTCTTAACTCAGTAAATCTCTGAAGTACAGCTATAAAAGAAAGCAAACTCGAAATTTAAAAAAAAATTGATTACATCTCAAAATTACCTGAAATCAAAATCTGTTGTGAACTGGCTCTTCATCTTCTGGAAAACTGGATCCTGAGCTGTGGCCTGAGCTCTCTTGGCTAATGACTCAGAAGCAGCACCACTATAGTTCAAAGCGGTGTTAGAAACATTCTCCACACCAACACCAAATGTGCTTACCAGTTTCTTAACAAAATTGAGAGTGTGTGGAGTAATTGTTGCCTCAGCCACTGAAAAGAGCATACAAAAAGTAAATTCGATTGAATGCCAGGAGCAGTTATATCAATCTTATCCGTTAACAAGAATCTATGGTGGTTGCTAAACCATGACTCTATTTGGCTTGACTATTTAATTCCATGGCCTTTAAAGGGGATAGGATCACACTCTTGATTGAATAAAAAGAATTATAGATTTTTACAATGATATAATTACTCAAAATTGTTCAACAGGTACACAGGAAGGCGCAAAGATAGGGCTTTCACAAACGTATACCATCTTTATACAAATATTATGTGCAAAAGTTTTTGCTATAATTATGACAGCTTATAATGACTGTCATCTATCCTTGAGCTCTAAAAATCTTGTTGAGATAATGAATATTGTCCTAAAAATAAGAATACAAAGAAATAAAAGATAATTTGAGAGCATGAACTAACACTGGCACTTAAACTACCTGCAGTTCTGTTTTCAAATGCAACTCCATAGCACTTGTCCAAGCCTTGGCGTAATTGTCTCAGAACTTCTTCATACCAGTTTTCCCTGAACCAGACCATCTGTGCGCAAATCATGATTTAATGTCAGAATTTAATTGAAAACATAAGAACATCCTGGAGGAGAAGGAAGAGGAGGTGGGGTAAAAACTGAGTGGCACTAAACCAGAAGTGATATTTACATCTTCCTTTAAATTAGGGATTGTTTACTTTAAATTGCATAATTATTATTAGAAACATATTGTGGTGACTGCTTACACAAATTAAAAACTATTCCTTTATTAGAGATTTTCTAAACATTTCTAGGGGAAAACTGATAGACATGCAACTTAGACAACAAAGACAGCAACAGAGAAGAGAGAAAACAACTCACCTGTTCCACAATGCCCTCCAGGGTGGTCAGAACTGTTGGGTGGGCCTCTCGCTGTATGCTCATAATCTTAGAGCATCTCCACATGGGCTCAGGTGCTTTGATGGGACCTGATTCTGCAGTCAGTGACTGACCAGGTGCTTTGGCTGCCTGGCCCAGAGTGCTACTGTCAGCGCTGGTAGTGGCTGCTGCTGCGACTGTGCTGGGATGTGCACTGGTAGATGCTGTAGCTGCTGTAGTGCTGACTGTTAAGCGGGTAAATGAAGAGAGCCAAGAATTGTTTTGATAACATTGACAACACAACAATAGTACTTTGCCAATAATAATAACTTTGCAAACTAGCTTGGTTAACTTCTACCCTTCGGCCTCATCTCAAATCAAGGAAAAGAAATTGTGATATTTACATTTAAATACTGACTGTAATGAAAAATTATTGTTTTAAAATTAGGTCTCTGAAATTTTGTTCGTTTTTTGTTTTTTTTTCAAATCTTATTACTTTTTAAATATTTCTTTTTCACTGAAGTACATTACCTTTACCATCCATAGATGAAAATGAAAAAATAAAAGTAGAGAAAATAGATGAAATTATTTCTAGATTGAGGAGTAGACAAATGTCAAGGGATATTATTCTTAACATTACTAAATAAAAAAAAATTAAGATAGTTTAACTTAAAGACTTTTACTGGTTGATCTTACCATACATATTTGTTTCCACCGCATGTTAACACCTTGTAGACATGTATAGCATCTCAGTATTTTATTAGCGTACATGAGCATTGTTTCATACAACACTGCAACGATGCGCATTGTCTATCTTATGTCTTTAAAAAAAAAATAATCTCACAGTAAAACCAAGTGAATTTAAAACCACGAACCTGGGGTGGCCACAGCACTGAGTACTCCAAGTAAGCTATCTCCAACAGATGGACTTTGGGCAGGTGTCGCTGAGCTCACTGATATAGCAGTTGCAGCAGAAGTGCTGGCATTTGGTGTTGAACTTCCTGTAGCTGCTGTTGATGTTGTAGCAGTTGATGCTGTGGTTGTTAAAGTTGATCCGGTTGATGGTGTTTGACGATTTGGGTCAAACCCAATCCGCTTGTCTTTTAAATAAAAAAAAAGTTACAGAATATTTCATCCTGAAATTCATGTGACTTTATACATGAAAAAATGTAGCAAGAACAAAAAAACAAAAAATCAAAAACAAAAAAAAATTTAAAAACCAGTATTCAGTTCACATACATCCTGATCATTAATATCCCCACCCCTTCTCAATGGCATTCTCTATCTTTGTTTTGTTTTTTTTTTGTGTGTTAACAATGATTGATTTAAAACCAACTTTTTGACGGTTTGATGTCGTAGAGCTTGAGACTTGTTTATCTGATCATTCATCCACTTGAGAAGAAACTATTGACAGTTAAAAGTCAGAGTGGAGAGAAAAACACAAAACTCTTACGCCTCTCTCTCTGCTCCAGCTTGAGAGTGAAATACAAGGTCCTGATGGGGAAGTAAACAGCTTGAGGGTACATGCGACCAACAGTTGTAAGGAGGTTCATGATAAGCCTCCCTTCCTTACGGACCAAACATGTCAACAGTTGAGGTATCCTATAGAACAGCAAAAATATTAGCGAAAGAGTATATAAATGATGGTTCTGCATGCTTCTTTGTAAACTAAAACTAATATATATATATAGCCCAAATCTTCAAATAAAACTTTGTATTTTTAAAATCTTTTTAAAATCACATAATTTGAAGTTTCCTAAATGTGAGGTTTATTTTTCCTCTTTGACTTCGTTAGATTTGATTTCATGAAGTTCAAGTCTCTTAAATCACATTTTTAGAGGATGTTAAGTAAAAGGTTTTCCTTCTGTTTACTCAGGGTTTCACTTCTCTAGGGTTTATCATGAACATGCACTGCACAAAGTTATAATCCCAAGAACCACACAGACATGTCCTTGTATCATGGAGCAGATGTGTTTCAGGTGGCAAAGGGAAGTCCTGATACTAGCTACCCAGCAGAAAATACATCAAATCTCTAGTGTATAATTTAAATCTTAATCCAAAGTGTTTGTCCATTACGAAAAGATTTAAATTAAGAGGTTTCCATAGTACTTAATCATCAAATTGGCTTTCTCAACTAATATTTTTCTAAGGCAATACCATGGTAGCCAGTGAATGGCTGGAATGCCCTGGTGGTTTTTATCCAGTGTAGTAGCAATGGTGAGATTCTCATCATCGTATGTCAGCAACCAAATTGCCTTTGCTAGATATTTCCTAGTCCTTCCTTCTATTGAAGAGCGGCATGCATGCAGGTAGCAGATAGTAGCTCCTTCCCCTGCTTCCATACCCCTGCGAAATTATTACATTCAGGTTTTAGCAATCATTAACTTAGATAAAAGAAATAACATTGAAAGAAAAATCAGGTGTTTTCATGCTGTTATAGTTTACCATCAAATATTGTCAATTTTACCTCAACGCAATAACATAAAAAAGTCAATTATGAGATTTTCTCAAATGCTTGTATTTCAATTAGTTGAATGAAAAAATAAACTTTGAAACTGGGAAAATAAACTGCAATGAAAACATGCATGTGTTGCGGAATCTATAAAAATTATCCTGGAATTTGTAAACAAATATTACCTTTCTTGAAAAATGTAATAATTTTAACTATAGCATTCACATATGGTGCCCTTACCTGTCTCTTGTGAACACAGCCTCTAGGTATTCTCCCCACAGAGCCCAGGCATTGACAAGGCAGTCATGAAGCTGCACTGCAGCGGAGAACACTTTGTTGGCTTCCTCTGATCGACTCAAGTTCTGCAAGAAGTAACCTTTCATAGCAAACAATTCTGCCATCATCTCCTTGCTGAAGTACTTGAGATTAGTCACCTCGATAACATCCAAGCCCTAAAGGGAAAAAAAAATTTGTTTTATCATTAATTCCATAAGGTGCTGAACTTGCGCTCAAGTTGGTCCAAAGCTGGTCTATTAAGTGAATGAAGCAGTTAAACCTTCCAGCGGCCTTCTTTGCTAGACTACTCAATTTTCCTGCATACCTATTTTTTTTTTCATTTTAACCAGGCAAAGACAAATTTTATGACTTTTTAGACCTATCTCCTTTTGTGTCCTACTTGTCCAACCTGGATGCCTTGGCTGCTTCTCGGAATTCCACGTACACGAAAAGAAGCAAAGCATTAAGATATTAAAATTGGACAGAGCCTGCCTGCGGCTGGGCTAGCATAGTTTGTATTTATTCAGTTCAGCTATGTTACAAACAGGCCTTGCTAAGACTTGACATTATAGTTAGTCGGCTTAAAGAACGATTATATTATCTAGTGTACAACCACCAATATATTTTCAAAGAAAAGAATGAATTGGCATTTAAATATGAGCTATGAGTTGAACACATTCATGTATTTGTAAAAAAAAATTAGGAAGAAGAGACGCAACTATTTGCAACATAGAAAGGCAGTTAAATAATTCTCATGTCTCTACACTTTAAAATACATGTAAAATTTAAGTGAATGCTCACCCAACAAAAAAAAAATTGCCAGATAAAATAAATGCTCTAGTGCTCTATTCGTGTAAAACAGAGTGAACTAATGTACTAACTAGTAGCCTAAAGACATATGGCAACGTTAAAGCGGCAAAGGGTTGGATTACGTTCCACCCTTCGCTTCCTGTGCTCAACCTTTTATGTGCCTGTACATTGCACTGTTCTATTTGCCACATAGTAGGAAATTTTTTAACTTTTTAGAACAAACAACTATCAACTAATGAAAATACCTCTGTGAACTCAGTCTTGTTCAGTGAAGTACCCATGTGCATATAGCATTTGACCTGTTGTCTGACCTTCTGGAAACAGTCCACAACAGGAACACTGGCTATGTTGTGGATCCTTGCAATACATTAAAAAATGTTTATATTCATGTTAAAAAATATATATAAAAAGGGGATCAAGTAGTACCTTTTTAATTTAATATTTTGTTTTGAAAATACACAAATACATACAAAGCTTGAAAACTCTGGATTTAAACATTATCAGCTCTTTAAAGATAGCATCTGTAAACTATTTCATGTCTCCTTGTCAGATTTAGTCAGTGAAATGTTTAAGGCATGAGATTTGGATCTTTTTGGTTTGGTTTTTGGTTTCTTGAGTTAAATTACAAGTGGCCAGAAAAAGTATGCATTGTATATGAATTCAGAAGTAAGTGTGCCTACCGACTTAGAGTGTCCAGGCTAACACCAATAAGTCCATGCTTTCTTGCTATCTTGCCAAAGTGAATGATTGACTGAGCTGTAGCATGTACCCCCAACATTGAATTGTTGCTCTAAACAAAAAAAAAACAAATAAAGATATAGGTATTTCAAAAGGGAAAAAATACAGTTCTTATCTTTAAACAAAAAAAGGTCAAGCCTTTTCTGTCTTGTTTTGGTCAATAAAATAAATGTTAAAAAATTTGCAAAGATAAGAATGTAAGTTGTTTATCTCTGTATGGTTTTAAAGAGTTATGATAAACTAAAGCACTCTTATCCATTATAACTACAAAAAACGAAGAGAATACACTAATCATACTTATAATTAGAAGCATATGCTACATTCAGTCTAATTGCTAAACTAATATACTCCTGTGTAAATATTTTATATTTTCTTTATCAAGGGAGAAGAATAGAACTTACATTCTCACTAGCAGATTGACTCTCAAAGTGCCGAATGATAAATTGGTAGTGGTGTTGCCTCCAGTTAAATATGTCACTCCAATGGGACAGATCATCTGAGATCATAGGTAACCGATTCCTGAAAAACAAGTTCAATGAAAATTGATTTTAATTAACACAAATTTGAAATAGCTGAAAACTATGTAATCAAATGAAATAATTAGGCACACAAAAATAGACTTAAAGCAAAAAGTTGGATTTTCTCAATGCCGCAAGTCATTTATTAGACTCTGCTAAGCAGCAATATTGCAATTGAAGTACAATTGATACCTTTCAACTTTAATTATAAAGACATACAGGCATTGTGCAATGATTTGTAGGAATTACATTATTCCAAGAATTGGGTGGTTGCATTTTGTGTCTTGTTATTTTAACCCCTTCACTGCTACACAAATTGCGTATCTGTGTGCTAAGAAAATTCCTAAGGAAGCATTGAGGCACAGGTCATTTCACTTATTTTGAACTAAGTCTTGATTGTCTTCTTGGTAGATCTAGAATCAGCAACTGTGTAGCAAAACCAAAGCGCACGCAAAGGCACAGGTAGTCAGCTGGCCTTGGCTAGGCCTACACAGCACAGGCACACGACCGTGTGTGTTTGCATGTGTGTGCAAGTAATACACTCGGCTGCTATATAGTCGTTATTGGCTATTTTTTGGTTCCGCGAAGCTTTGTCCCTTTCGATGATACCAATTTTGCAATAATATTTAAGTTAAGAAAACAAATAATATCTATCAAAGACTTAAATTGGACAAATTTCTTGGCATACAAAAAGATTTAAATGTATTTTTTTTTGTATACAACAACAAAACCGTTACAACGTTGGTTGGAAATATGATATTCATGGGAAATTTGGTGATCTTTTTAAAATCCTTAAAGATGTTCCTCCTTGCTACCTTTACTTAAAAATGCAACAACTAAGGTCACAGTAAAGATAATCTTTAATGTAAAAAAAAAGTAAAAATTTTATTACTGCCAGTAAAAGTTTTTAAGCTGCTCACAAACAATGTGTATGTCTCTAACTGTCAAAAGTCTTCACTAGACTTATTTTTGAAGATGATACACATGTAGATAAGTTTTGTACTAACTTCCATGTTTTTACAATGGCCTTCATGTCATGCACAACAGTTGTAGTGCGTGAGACATTTGATGGTTGCAATCCTTGATTTATCTGGCTTGCCTCTTGTAGTTCCATTATCATCTGAGCAGCCTTAAAAAAAAACACATCCATGAATAAGGTTCATTTCATCACAGTGGTGATTCTCCTCACTAGGTATTTAAACGGGTATCTTAAACTAATAATTGGCACTCACCCTTCCTCCAACCAAAAACAAAGAAGGTGGTTGCAGACTTTACAGAATGACTAAATTAAGACTTCTTACTGCTTTCACAATATAATATTGAAAAAAACAAAAGATATCCATGTCCTTGAATACCAGAAAATAAATATAAAGCAAAAGGTTAAATAACACATGTTATCCAACTCCAAAAGAAAGGCTTTAAACCAATAAAATCTTTTGTCAGACATACCTGCAAGTACTGTACATGGATCTGAGCCACAATACTTGGTAGTCGCCTCCACTCCTTAATCACTTGGTTTCCACAAGTCTCTACAAGCCTCTCAATCTAAGGAGTTAATAACAAAAGGAAATTAAAGAAAAAGACAAATGTGATAATTGGCTGATGGGAGAGAAAAAAGACAGACAGACTGACATAGACAAATAGCCAAAGCAATAGTAACAGAAAGAGAGACAGACAGACAGAAAGACAGACAGAAAGACAGACAGAAAAGGCATAAAGATTAATATAGCGGGCAAAAGTAAAAAGGCATTGAAAAGGAGGAAAAATCAAGAAGTAGACGAAAATTGAACAGACTATCAACAAACAGTTTATGTACATTACTCACCTGTTGTGAATTCAAATGATGCTCTTCTGAGTGACAAATGGCCAAGTAACCTCTGAACAGATTCATTTTCCACTGCATCTCCCTTTTGTAGTTACCTTCCACCTGAAACAGAGACATCATGTACATCAGACTACACTAATCTTGTAATAGCAATTAAAAAAAAAAAAATACATGAATGCAAATTATC
>BMAT01002918.1:373330-388992 GCA_019649035.1 Elysia marginata
ATAATTTAATTCTGACGGGATGTTTCTGTGCCTGCTGTTTTCAGTCACGTGGCGATATGATATTCGTTAGATCTAGCTCTCTTAACATTACAATGGTTAATCTCTGTGATAGGATCTAGCATGATTACCCTCGTACTAACCTCTCATTCTTTCAGTTTCATATCAGTATCATATTGGGGAGAATCCCGGAGATAGGATGGGAGGGGGGAGGGGCTTCTATCAGTCAGATTCAATCATGTAAGGCATAACGCATCTGGAACACAGAGCGTGTGCCCCATAATATACGAGACAAGTCATATTGCGATTAACATTGCTGCAGTGTGAACATTCCTCCAGAATCACACCCACCTACACAGGCCAGATGGCTCCAGCTGTGCGGCGCACGCTGGGCCACTAATCCTGGCATGCCAAGCCTAGCTTGTTCATAGTGAGAGAGGGGTGGGAGGGAGGAAGCTTTGACCTGTCAGACAGAAAGCGACGTGTTGTCTAGACACTTTGTTTACTTAATTATCCTAGTCTTGTGGGTTTCGCATAGCCACACCTGTAAACCTTTCAGCACTGTCGATTACAAAGACTGATGTAAGAACGTGGTTTTAGGGGTTTATTGTCTCCTGGTTTCCTGGAATCTTTATACAGTGACTCGGGTCGGGTTATTGTCTCCTAAGGTTCTCTTGGATCTTTATACGGCCATGGGTCTGGTGTAGACTCGATCTGTCTAGCTTTAGTGTGGTTCAGAAGGACCAGAGCTAAGGAATATCGTCATATTTATTGCAGCATGAGCTTTTCTAAGATCGACTTATACAAAAATCGACTTATGTGCTAGTGCTTATATTTTTGTTATCTGATGGGGAAGGGGCCAAGGAAAAAGATCGACTTGATTAAAAATCGACTTAAGCAGCGTCGACTTAAGTGGAGTCGACTGTAAATCTTATTCCTTTTTGCAATCATCTAAACGTTTTACCCATTCCTAAATATAAAATTCAATATCATATCTATTATATATAAAGTACTCTACCGAAACCAAAACAAAAACTGCTCATGAACTTAGAATAAGAGAAGATGAGAAGAGAGAGAGAGAGGGGGGGGGGGAATATTAGTGTAACTGTGAGTGTGTTTTATGGGGAAGGAGGCAGAGAGACAGACATTTATACAAATTATAGACAGAGACAAAAGGTAAGCCTACACCCATGGCTGTATCATTATGCCTGGCTAAAAATAAAGATACAATTTAAAAAATACAAAAATTTGCAGTAAATTGCTTTACTACTCTGTCATATATTTTTCAACGATAAATAATGATTTAAAAAGCCTATAGGCATAGCCTAGGCTAATCAGAAATGGTGGTACATGCATATGGTTAGGATGTACTGGTATCTTTAGTAAATTACTGTACAGTCGACTATTGATAAGTCAATGTTTTTGGGGGATCAAGATCAAAATCGACTTATCCATATACCTATGATTGTACTTGTACTTAACCATCAACAGTTAGGGGGAGAGGGCAAAAAGCATTACAAGAATTAAAGTATGTTGGACAATTATATTTATAACTACATGGTTACTTCCCCTGATACTAGCTATCGTGAAATTACCTCCAACTGATGGTCAGTAGTTTCCGGTTAAACGCAAGACACTTGGGAGGACCAAGTAGCAGGCCTTTAGGAGATGCGTGCACAAACAGTAGTAAAAATTACTAGATCTAGTTACTTCCCTTTAAAAAGACTTGAGAATAAAATTTAACGAAATCGTTTCTATGACTATGAGCTTGTTGTGCTTAGCAATTATTGCACTGCAACCATCCAAAGAGTCGTTGACCAAAGGGGGAAACCAACAGGGAGGGGGGAGGCGTGATCGAGCTGAACAATACAAGAGCTATAGGCTAGCCTACAAAAGTTTACCTGTCAGTGCGACATGAACCTAATGTACGTTTCATCAGGATCATATTGCTTGATGTGCTCTAAGTCTTGCTTGATGTGCTCTAAGTCTACACACACCTGCTCCGCCCCACAGGCTTTTGTCCACCTTTTACCCCCAAGCCTTCCACCCCAAAACATGTAAATTATAAAGCAAGAAATGAACCCGTGCTGAGTGATACTGGCCTATTGCTCGGATCTCAGCCTGATCCAAATGAAATTTTTGCTGATTACATAAATCAGCGTGCATTTAGACGATGTTGCATGTGCTTATGCCATGGTATACTGATCGTAAAAGAAAAAAATGGCTCATAGCGATTTGGCGTTAGTTAAACCGTACCATACATTTATCTGACGTGCGTTTAACCAGATACTTCTGTATTTATAGTGAAATAAATATTAAAAGGGGGAACATTATGACTTGACTTTTTTTTAGCATTTTATGCACAGTAAATGTAGACCATAGTTTGGTGTTGCATTGACCAACAGTAACAGTTTGACTGTGAACTGCAACACTTTCTCAGAATTGATAAGTGATAGAAATGAAAACGTGATAGGTGTAGGTGTGTTGGGAAAAAGAAAGCAGAGAATAGATCTAGGCCTAATCCTACAAAGACAAAGCCTTATATGTACATGTAATTTAGTGATGTTCAGACTGGGGATGGAAAAAGCCTTGGGCTTATTAAGCATGGGGAGAAAGGTGAGGAGGGGGTGGAGGAGTAATTTGCGTGAACATGGGCTGTGGTTTGTGGGCCATGTGGCAGACTGGCACTGCATGTGTAGGCTAGGTTCACCCGTCGGCTGGCCCACCCTGACCATAGGTTTACTTTTTACCCATGCAAAGTGACTTAAAACCTTGGTTAGACTTTGTGGTTGTGACAAGAGAGTGTGAATCGCTGTAAAATGGGATAGTGGGGACAAGGCAAGAAAGCAGTACAATGGTGCTGCATAATGAAAAGCTTGTGTTACCTCTCAGGCTCATTTTAACAGTCAACAAAACCGCTTCACTCTTTATAAATTGAAGAAAGTGAAGATCAACTTTTCCAGAAAGATTTTATGAATACAAAGGGAAGTGGGGCAGGGATGTAAGTATCTAATTGACCGTCACGACAGTTGAAGCGATATCGACTTATCACTTTCTTTTTTGCGGAAAAGCTATTACATAGGGGAATGTTCTCGGAAATTAACATCCACTCATGCAAAGTCGACTCAAGTGAAGTCCACTGTACTAGCAAGGAGAGTTCTGTCTGAGGCCACAGGTACTGCAAACTTTACAAAGGGCTATGCTTAGGTGTGTTTAGACATCTAAGCTGCCCGCAGATGCCCATAAAGCACAGAAGGATGCCTGATTTTTTTTCAGTCCTCCATTGAGCTTACCGAGGATGCTTAGTTATTTTTTAGTATGATAGTAATACAGAGGAGGGCTGTGCTCTGGCACAGAAATCAAGTTATAGACCTTTCGTCGCATTGGCTTTTGAATTGTCAGGGAAGAGACTATGTCGTGAAAATACCTGTTCAGAGGAAATTACTTGACATCCTGTACCCGTTAACGGGGTACAGTGGAACCCCTGAATAAAGACCTTGTAAAATGATGCTAAAAACAGATCTTAGTTCAGGGGTTAAGTTACTATACCCATATAAGCAGAAGTCTTCAAAATTAAAGTCACATGAGAGGGGTGGTCTTTATTGAGGGATTCCACCGTATTTGCTAGACATATGGTGAAAATACTTTTTGCCTTTTTTTGTAGCTATATCATCATGACGCCTTTTTTGCGACAAAACAAATGTCAGCAAAATTTGCTTTCAATGATACTGATACTTTTTACAGTGGATTACTAAGCAGACATCTACTTTAATAGTAATACCATGGGCAAATGCATAAAGGTAAAGTTGAATAGAGGCTGTCCCTCTTGGCCTTTTTTCCATGAACTTTCTTGCTTGACGTATGGTTTAATGCAGCTTGAGCACTGAACCAATGACTCTATTTCAAATTTAAACATGTAAAGTCTACTATGTTTTCTTTATGCTCAAGATAGATCAGATTAACGATGCACATAAAATGAAAAACAATCAAATCACCTTTACTTTATTTAATCTTTCAAATTTCTTTCAGTCTTTACAAACATCAATATGACTAAGTAATATATCTGTTTGATCTTCTGGAAACTCTTTGCTACACTTAGGACAAGCCATCACACCTTTATTTTTCAACATATCAATATCAGAACTTCGCCTTTTAAGAGGAGGCATGGACCCCAAAGCACCTGGTCTCACATTTTGACTATTCTTCGATTGACCATCAACTAAATCTAACTGCGAGTGACTCATAAACTGAGGGGTGTCACCTGGTAGATGCAAGCCAAACGGGCCTGCCTCACACTCAAACGAAAATGGTGAATCACTCTTAGCTCTTCGTCCATATGACAAGGGGGGATTTGTTTGAAGTGTAGCACCGGTTTTAGGAAGAAATGGAACTGGAGGGAGATTAGGGATGTCATCAGTGTCTTCCCCTCTGGCTTGAATGTGTGAATACTGCTGCTGTGGCAGTTGCTGCTGTTGCTGTTGCTGTTGAAGCTGTGTTGGGAACTGTCCAGGGTGCCAAGATCGCCTCTCCATCATGTGTCTTGACTCAGATGGCTGGCTCTGCATTGGGTGTAAAAAAAACACAGAATTTATCACTATGATGAGAAATAGAAAACTTACTTTGATTTCGAACATACAAATTTTATCATTTTTAATATTAATGTCACTTTGTCCTTGTGATATGAAGTCAGGGTTAATTAGAGAGAAGTTTGAATCTTTTATTTTCAAACAAAGCACAAAAAATACAGTAGAAGTCTGATTATAATGGAATTAATGGGACTTTTTTGTAAGTGCCGTTATAACAGAATGCCGAAGTCAACATTGACACTGAAATTAATGCTAAAATTGAGTCATGGATTTTCTCTGCCTCAGTCGATGAAATAACTCTTTTCAAACCCGTTGGGGTATTGCATTTTCTTTTAATCTTAGTGTTTGAATTGTCCCTTGATCACTAGGCTGTGAAATACCTGTGGTATTGGGAGGGAGAAACAGGGCAGTTGTCTATTACAAGGGCAATGATGCGACCTTTAAGCAGATGCCTAGTCCAGCTTCCTCACCCAATCTTCAAAAATTGTTTCTGTCATCCATTCTTTGGCGTTTGCTTTGAACTCTGTACTTTTTAGTATACCTCTATCTCTCTTTTCAATTTTGATCATTTATGCTTTTCAACTGACTCAAAAACCTTTCGACTTTGTGTAAAGGTTTAACACACACACCCCACCCATGCCTTTACTGGTATAACAAAACTTGCACAATCTGATGCAGCAGCCCTTGAGTAATGTCTCATTGACCATTTTCTTCTAAATTAAATCCAAATACTTAGTTGTATCTGACACCAACTCACAGATGATGATGTTCTTCTCAGCTTTAGAGTTTCCAGCTCCTGCTTTAACCCTTCATTCTGCAAAAAAAAAATGTTTATTGATGATATAAAAATGGCACAATGTTTCAATATTAATAGTTCTTTTCTTTTTTTAAAAATTTCTTAGATTTTTAACAGTCATACAAATCTTGTTACATAAAAAAACACCCTAAACATTTAAAGCAACTCTTTCATCAAAACAAACTTAGAGACAGGCAATCTACTTTAGTAAGACTTTAATTTTAAACTCCAGATCATGCAGATGTGACATCAGAGTTTATAAAGCTTTCATTGTTATCTGAAAAATCAAATGATACATTTTGAGTCTTTTCATTTTTTGTTGGTTATGTTTTTATAAGCTCCACAGACATTCTGGGAATCTGACTGATTTTAAAGATCTTTTTTTTTCTAAAATAAAATTTGAGCCATAAAATATTTTCAACCAATATGCTTTTGCAGGCTTTTTCATAAGGAACCATACTTGAGGTGACCCACATGGTTCACAGTATGGATAAATTAAAGCACATAGTTTTGAGCTTTGTACATAATATTTTGTGTCAAATTATTCCATATGAAGTCTTTAAAATACAATGACCTTTTAAAGGTGAGAAATTTTCAATACTTTTTTTCTATGTGGGTTTCACCTTGTTCTAAGCTTGATCTTTGGTAGAGGTTGTTGAGTTTTTAGCAAATATAATTGTCCCACATTGTGGAGTGGATAAAACCCTAGTAGTACAGAAAAATTTCTAAATAAAATAGAGCACAGACGCTTTCATATTTCAAGTCTGCTTTATTCAAAGTCAAACTTTTGGTTCACTTCCCTCAAAATTAAATCATGATGTTTCCATATCAAAACAATTAAGCTTCATGACCATTCAAAGGTTTCTGACAATTTCAGTCATGACAAAGACCTGGAAATTCTGTAGAGACATGACAGCACAGACAATGATACATTCATAATGACCACAACATAAACCTTCCATACCAGTATTTACATTTTACATTTGCCTCAATGTTTTTGTAACGGACACTGATTTAGCCATTGCAGGCAAACAATTTGAATGTTCATCAGACTCAGAGTCATGCCTGGAAGTATTGCCAGCCCCAATAATTTAAAGCTGGCTGACTGTCTCCCTTATTTTACAAGACCCAACAATAATTTAATTAGCCAAAAAGTAGCAGAAAAAGAGGCAAGCATACAAATCCTGAAAAAAGAAAAATTGTCAGCTCTATGGAATAAAAAGAATACATGTGTTAAAAACCGCAAAGATTATAAATATACAAACCTGTAGTTTGAGATCCTCTACTTCAGCTTGCAGTTCTTTCTTCTTACGTAAAACTATCTCATGGTCTTTGCGCTCATTATTAAAATCTTCTGTGCAGACTTGAATCTGTTGCTTCAGAATTTCCACCATACTAGGATCAATCTGGGGCTTCTGTCTCATCTGGTATAAAGTCCTCTGTAGCTCCTCTACTATCTGGACATATCTCATATTCTCTGCTCGGTTCATCTCAGCTTCTTGTTTCCATACTTCAATTTCCTTTAAGAAGTATCAAAAGAAATTTTCAGTATGTTACCATTTAAACTTGTCTAAAAATAAGTATAAGAATTTTATAAGTCTATATGAAACGGCTAGGGTTTTGACAACATTTTTTCGTGCCTGTCTCTTCTACAGTGAAAACTTTGTTAACAAGCGAACCATTTTCAAACACAAAGATATTCACAAGGAGACATGGAACCCCTAGATGGAAAGACCTGAAACCAGATTACAACTATAATCTGCCGATCACCATCATCTCTTATTGATGTTCAAGCAATCTGAGGGGGTGAAATTGGTAGCCATCTAGTCCTAACCAAATGGAGACTAAACTTAAAGATTAAGAAAAACCACCAGCAACCAATACTATTTGACTCTGCTAAATTAAAGAGGCTTTTAGTATTGAACTTTCAAACCAATTGAATGCCATCTCCTTAATAAAATTCCAATTGATGATTTAGATGAATACTGCTCTCTGGTTCATGAGACTTTCACTACCACAAGTGAACAGGTCTTTGGGTATAAGAAAACCTAAAGGAAACCTTGGATCAGTGATGGAACTTGGAAACTTATGGACAAATGGATGTTCTCATTGATGGAAGGAGTATGGAAGATCTCACAGATTTTAAGTATCGTGGTAGCTACCTGACTGCAGATTGTAACATGAACCGGGAGATAACAGCTAGAGTGGTTATGGCCTCTGCCCCTTTAGAAAAACTTAACGCCATCTGGAAGTCAATCAAAGATAAAAGAAAACACAAAACTGAAATTGTACACATCCAATGTGCCATCTGTTTTACTGTATGCCTCAGAGAAATGAAGAACTAACCAAAGGGTTGAAAGCAAACTCAGGGGTTTTGAGGGGCGGTGTACTAAAACTACTGTTAAAAGAATTTTGGGAATTCGCTGGGAGCATAGGGTTACCTACAAGGAAAAAGCTGAAAGAACTGGCTTACAATCAATTGCAGAAGAAGTAAAGAACAGAAGATGGACAAGGCTTGGAAATGTCCTTAGAATAAGCAAATCTCGACATTCACAATTGCTCTCATGTTGAATCTACAAGGAAAAAGAAAGAAAGGAAGAACACAGGGTACAGTGGAAATTTAAAGATTAGAGACAGGAAAGACATGGAATGAGCTCATTTGGCTCCCCAAGGACAGATTTTAATGGAGGAAGTTTGTAGGTGCTGTATGCTCTCAAAGGGACTATGGATCAGTTTTTTCACAGTCTGGAATACATGTTTATATCAGGGATGCAAGCGGCCCATGCTAAAAAAGTAGGAAAATTTTACAGTCTGTAGGTGCCCTTATAGAACTTTTGATGGACTAATTGAAAGAGATAGATACAATGCTGTACTAGAGCCTCCACAGCTATACAACTTAAAGAAGTGTTTGATTTTCTATGACTCTTAATTTAGGACGTTTTTTTGAACATTTAGGTCATAATTTTTTCAAGTTTTCCTGCTTTTTTAGTAGAAGAAAACTGCTAAAAAATCGGAAAACTTGCATCCCTGATATATATATAGGTAAAGGTAGTCCCATACTCGAAATGAGCGTAGGGGAACAAGGAGCAGTGTCCTTGTTTTTCTAGGCACACGGCATAGTGAGGTAGTTTGCCATTGCTTTCCTCGCCGCCTTTACTTTCGCCAAGTCTTAAGAGACCTAGCTACCCATCAAGTGCTGGGTGGGCACAGGGGAGCAAATAAAATTTAGACTGGGGATCGAACCCGGGACCTCTCAGATAGCGGTCAACCGCTCTACCGATTGCGCCACTGCTCACCCCGTATATATATATATATATATATGCATCATGAAAAACAACTTCTGTGCATTGGGACAAAAAATAAGAGCGATAACTTGACTATACTCAACTCTTTGTTTTATCTTAGTACTTGTGCCCCCCCCCTCCAAATATCAACTGAAGCAGGGTTAACTGTACACTACACTTATATATATATCACATCAGCAAATCTCAATACATGTATTAAAATATTATAAAAAGAGTTGATCCTAAAAACTTAAAACAAAGAAGAAGATATTCCTAACCTTGTAATTCAAAGCAGGAAAACAATCTACTCATAACCAGCAAATGGATGTAATATATTCCTTTTTAAAAAAACTTGCTAATAGCTTTACACTCCTGCTACATAGCTTAGCAAATTAGAAATGCATAAATTTTTTGGATGTGAATGTTAAAAAATTAATGGTCTGGTAAGATATATGACATACGAGTAGGAAAGCTTTGTACATACATTTTTCAATTCTGATACATTTGCAATGTGCTGTCTTTCCTTTGCATCACTGTGAACTTGCCATCTTTGGTTCATTAAAGTAATCTGAAAAAATTAAAGACTCTCATTGTAACTTTAATGTTTGTTTAAAAGTAGACAAAGATATACAAACAAATGTTTTTAGCGTGGTTGACTAAAATATTATTTTTTTGGGGTGGGGGATGCACTTTCCAAATTTTGCAAAAAACAGTGTCTTCAGCAACCTAAATTGTCTAATAATTGATTTTTGAAAACAAAATCAGTCAGATACTAAGCTGAAATATAAGCACAAAATTTGTATGGCTGTGCTAACGGCCTCACATTTGGGCCGAGTCATACAATGATCACACAACACATCTCTATAGTTAATAAAATAGACTTAGAGGTAAAGCGTTTATTAGGATTAACTATAATCTCCCGCATTTCACTCTGCTTTGAGAGATAGAGAGAGAGGGAGAGAGAGAGAGATTACATCACAAATAATTTATTTGCTTACTAATAACTCATTGGAACACTTGCAAACATCATATTTTAAGAATGAAAATGGAATCTTTCTCACAATAATTATTCGGCATAAAGCCTATGTAGCAACAAAACTGTTGTAAAGTGTGATGCACGAAATGGTAGCTCAATCTTATACGGTCAAGTTCAGATATTTCAAACCCCATGGTAACAAAATTTAACTTGAATCATCCAAAAAAAGTGAATTATCAGTATACTTTCAAAAAGGAGCATTAAATCTGTAATCTGAATGTAGTTCAAATTCAGCAAATATTTGAATTCTCCAGGTTTAAATCACAAAGGCTAGATTGTACTTTACCCACATTTTTCTTAATACATATTCTTAAGTCCTTATTGCCGCCCCCTCCCCTCTTTTTTCAGATTTTAAATGTCTACAACACAAACAAATTAAGTTACAATTATGATTACTTTAAAAAATCATGATGTTGCAATATTAAAATCAAGAACATAAAAAAAAAGCAAAGGAAAAATTTACGGTGATAGCATAGAGGTGCATCTTTTTTTTCCATTTTCTTTCATATTGTTGACTATCACATCATACAGTATTTGAGACAAAAAACTTACAACATACACTGGCTCAAAATGTAAAGCAAACAAAAAAAATAAAGAAATAATAAAAAAAAACAACTTACCTCTTCCAGTTTGGCTTTCAGATGGTAAGCCTCATCTTTTGCCTTAACAGCCTATAAATGTAAAAACAGACCCAAAAAAAAATAGTTTGAAAATCTAGTTCACAAACATGAAGTTTCAACATTGACAACTTGTAACAGTTCAGAAACAGGAACTGAGAAACTAGTAATAACATATATGTAACTATACTACCCATGAATAGTCTATATTTAATATAAAGAAAAGAATATCTTTCTGTTGCAGTAACACAAGCAATATGTAAAAACAAGTTTCAATTTCTTCGCACTGATATTTTCAAAAAATTAAGTCTTATTGCATGGCTGGAATCAAGTTTAACATACTGACTCTTCAATACTGTACTAAAATACTTGTTTTGGAAAAAAATGTGCTGACATCCTCAAGGCATCCAAATAAAATTAAAAAAGGACAGTAGCTGTATACCACTTCTAATTCCCTATGGTACTTAACCTAAGTATGACAAGCAATATTCTTATGAAACAGAGATAAAAAGATGAAACTGAAAAAGACAACAACAATATTACAAGGATAGGCTGATAATTAAGTTCCGTTTAATCATCACAGCATACACACATACAATACGTCAAACAAAAGCTTAATATCTCAGCTACATATATAGCACTCTATTTTTTCAACGTAGTTATCGTCACAATCCACACACAGCCTCCAACGTTTTACTAGTTGGCGCACGCCGTCAGCAAAGAATTCAGACAACTGTCATAACTTCCTCATGATTGTCATAGTGATGGCCCTTCAGGTACTTCATGGGTTATCGAAACAAATAATAGTCAGAGAGGACAAGATTGAGGCTGTATGCAGGGTGCGGTAGGATCGTAAGTTCCAGATGCTTTAAAACGTACTGAGTTTGGCAAACGGTTTGCGGGCGGGCATTGTCGTGTTGCAGGATTGAGTGCTGCCGAACACATCCGAGTCTAAGTGTCGACGCAGTGTAGCTCTGTACCTCTGTACTGTAGCTGACCCAACTTGCACTGTGCAAATGAACGTATACGTTTTGTAGTAACCGCGCAGCGTAGCTCTACCGTCAGCCTGCGCTCAATCTGACCCAAAAACCCTGCTAGTCGCGTCAGACGCGTTTTTGAGCACTGACCAATAACACGTCTAGCAGGACTAGCGTGGCAGCTCCGCTTCATGATCCATTTTACGGAATATGGACCCAGTAAAATAAAAAAACAGCAAAAAGTGAACAATTTGGTGTTCTTATTGTTATAAACATTACTTTACCATAAACTGCCGATTTAATGCTTTTTAAAAATGTTGTTAAATACTAAATTTTCCAATCGAAGTGTTGACCTAGTTTTGACAGTTTGTTTACATCAGTAGACCTGTGGTCCAGACAAGCCTATTGAGGCCTGTTTATACCTAGATCTAGTTAGGAGTAGAGATTCTAAGTTAGAATGTCTCTATAAACCTAGACTTTAGATAAAAAAAAATTCAGTTAGAGCTAGATTTGAAGCATTCATTATAGAGATCGAGACAGGTCATACATGCTTACAAAGCAGAAAAACAATAACACAGACCTGTAGGTTACCCAACCCATTGTGTGGCTGTATCAAGCGAAACTCGCGCAAGCCCAGACACAGGCATACAGAGCTACACTGCGTTGACACTAAGAGCTCGGAGTGTTGATATGTATCACTCAGAGTGCACATTTGAACTTGCTCCAGAAATTCCATGAGCATCACTCCCTCCATGTCCCAGAAAACGGTGAACAAGACCTTTCTTGCAGAGGCAACAACTTTGAACTTCCATGGACTTGGAGAAATTTTGTGCCTATACTCCATTGATTGGGCTTTACATTCTGGATTTTGTAACGCTCTAAGAGTTGAGTACACGAGTCCTTCCTCTGTGCTTTCGTCTCTACAGTGAGCTGTCTTGGGACCCAACAGGCAGAGATTTTTTGGTAACTCAGTAGTTGTGACGATATAGTGCACACGTTATTTCTAAATGCCTACTTCATTGGCCATTTTTTAAGAGTTGAGTACACAAGTCCTTTCTCTGCGCTTTCATCTCTACAGTGAACTGTCTTGGGACCCAACGGGCAGAGACTTTTTGGTAACCCAGTACAGTTGTGACGATATAGTGCACACATTCTTTCTATATGCCTACTTCATTGGCCATTTATTTTTGTTTGACCCTTCAGTTTGCTCCAATCATGCAGTCAACTTTCTCTCGATGAGCCTTGTCCCATGCAGAAAGGGGCCTACCAAAACGCTTTCGATTACGCAGAATTGTCTCTCTTTAAAAATTCTCACCCATTTGCCAACTCCACAGTCTGAAAGGCACATTTCACCATAAACTGTCTTCATTCTTGCATGAATGTTTGCAGCAGAACATCCCTCAGCTGCCATAAACTTGATAACAGAGCGCTGTTTGAACAGAAGGTCATTGGAAGAGGCCGTTGTCTCATAAACATGGCTACCCCATTACATGTTGCCTGTCACTGCATTATGAGTACAAACTTGGTGTTCTAGGACTAGAAAAATGATTCAAGAGTATATGTATGAAATTTTAGGTTGATGTGACAAAAATTGACTGAGTTATTAGATAACGGAACTTAATTACCTGCCTGCACTCGTAACAGCTAAAGTTTAAACTTCTTTTAGATCTAGAAACATGGCTAAGCGAATTGAACATATGTACATTAAAATTGTTCATGCACATATCTGTGCATCCAATTAAGATACTAACTTCCTCTGTGGAACTTGCTGCAGTCTGTTGCCCACCAGACAAGTCAAGATTGTCCAAATCCTCATCAAGCTGCTTACATTGTTCTGCTAGAAGTTTTAGTGATGTTTTTATATTGTCTACTGAATCCAATTGCATTCCTGAAGTTTGGCACTCAACCGATTTTTTGTCTCTGTAATTATACCCTTTACTAGAATCTTTATCCAAATTTTTTAACATGTCATTTCTTTCAAATTTGTATTTATCTATTTCTATCATCATTTTCTCTCTTTCCTCAGCCATGTCTTTTTTTAGAGAGGCAATTGTTTCTTCATACTGTTTGACCATAACTAGTTTTATGCTTTCCACTTCTTGGAGTTGAGCTTGAAGTTGATTTTTGTCACTTTCCAAGTCCTCTACCAACGTTTTTAACTCTTGCATTTCCTGGAAATAGTTGTATAAAAAAATAAGTAAAACATTGCAAAAATTCATTTCATATATCTTTAGAAAATGAAACCAGCAATAGAAATTTTCAAACACAAACAATTCTTCAATCACTTTAGTTGCACAAAAGACAATAAAAAATGAAAATGTACAAATCCATTTAAAACAAGCCCAGGAAAACTCTACCAAACTCTTCCATTTAAAGATTTTCTGCACTTGGCATTTCTTAACCCTTCACTCCTTTCTGAGTAAAATGTGCTTCATTTTATTAGAATGATTAAATTAGAACCTGAGGTATGGATTTCTGTGCAAGGTAGGAAAAATAAAATGGAGAAAAAAGCCTGCCAAGTTTACACAACTGTAAAAGTTGAAAACACAATGGTTTTACAAAAATAAAAATTATTAATATTTCATAATCCAAATTTTTACAAAACATGTACCTAAATAATGGAGAGATGGTTTAAGTGTCATCAAGCTAAACACTTGAAAAGCGACAGAAGAACACCCAAAATGCCTTTAAAAGCCTTTGTCTCAGTTTTGTCCCCAGCAACTTTGACCTTTTTTTCTAAGGTCAACACACATTTGACCTGTTAAACTCATAATGTAAAGAACCCACTTACCTCAGATGATTTTTTGCCAGGCTGGTGTTCAGTATTTTTCAACAAGCTCCGCAGTCTTGCATTTTCTCTGGCAAGATTGTCTAATGTTTGCTTGGATGTCCCCGGAACATATAAATCTGTTTCTTCTATGTTGACACTGCAAATAAAGGCAAAAAGCTGCGAGATTTTATCTTTTATTTCAATGAAATATTTAACTACCATTGTGTGAAAATAATCAGATTTTTTTTTACAACCACATTGATGTCTATCCCCACCATTTATTAAAACTTAGGTAATGATTTTTAAAAACTAATAATTTTTAAATTACCGATATTCATAATTAAATTTCAAACATTTGAAAGATTTACTTCATCAGAAATATTCATAGTTTTACTTACACAGCTTCCTAAAATATAATTGAGGAAGAAAAGGGCCACATTTGATGAAAATAAAAAGAAAGCCAGGTCCTGGCACAGACTTTCCAAAGTAGTTTTAAAAACATTATATAAAAATACTTTGAATTTGATACAATTGACTCTTCACCTTGCAGATAAGTTGTTTGTGGAAAGCCTATTTTGTAAATTTGCAATTGCTGTTTCCAGAGCCTTCTTTTGTCTTGCCAAAGTTACACTCTCCTGTTTGGCCTCTTTTAAAACAACTGCCAGGGTGTCCACTCCTGCGCAGCGTACTTTGTATTGCGCCAGCTGTTGTTGGAGTTCCTTTACTATTACTGTCATATTTGAGTAGCCCTGCCTGTAAATCATAAACCAGGATCACAATTTTTTTTTCTGCTAGATGACAAAATCAAAATAAAAGCATAAATTCCATAATATATCTAAAAAAAGACTAGGTCTGTCAAGATTTAACCTGTGTAGAAGATGAATACTCTAAAATAAATCTGGATCAAAATCTCGCTTGAGGCATAAGTTTTAGGTTTCGTAATTTGAAGTCTGTTTAATAAGCTTTGAGCATATATTTAGACATTCCCCTTTAAATCTGAACTCAAAATCTTACAGGCCAAAATCATCATAGAAAAAATTACTCTTGATCAACAAAGGTTGGCTATAATAAAAATTAATTCAAATAGCTACAAGTAATGACACTGCAAAATTTTCTGATGTTAATATAAAAAAAGTTATTTATAATGTATATATATATAACACAACTGGATATTCATGCCCAGTTCAAGATGCCTGATTTCTTTGGTGTTTATAAAAATTTAAAATTATTTTATTTATCCAAATTTAATGTTTAAATGAAAAATAAGTGTTATATGATGAGATCTATATAAAAACATCTCTCAACATCTCATGTTGGCCCGACTGTTTTCTGTTTTATATCAAATCGAATATATCCAACAATCATCAAACACATGTACTGCAATTCATTGTTTTTGTCAAAGAACTTATATAGTGCAAGCTCACAGAGATAATATTTCACCCATTTCCAAACTTTTGAGATCACATTCTTACAACATTCCTTAAATTTTTCAATTTGAAATAAGCAAAATTTCATCCTTGCAGAGTATCACTTAAAATCAAGTTTTCTAGTACTATAAATAGGAGGCCATGTCAATCTCAATCTAAATTTGTCATGAAA